>SNQJ01S0015560.1:87542-101626 GCA_010110895.2 Picea sitchensis
CCCCGAACCCCAATATTGAATCGGGAATGGGTAGCTCGCTAATGCAACCTCCTCTAAGGGGGATTTCCCATTTGAGGGAGATTAATTCAAAAAAAAATAATAATGATAGTGGATGTGTTACACCCATCGGATTCATGCAGTGGTGAATAACCACCATGTCAAGCACCAATCTACTATGATCGAGACGTTAGGTACCATCGTTGACCAGACCTTTAGTATTTTGATAGATCTGGGTGCTACAGAGAGCTTTATTTCTGGTGCAGCGCTAAAAAGGATTAAGGTAAAGACAATCGAACAAGATGAATTTAGCTATGTGGAAATGGCTTCGAGAGCCAAGAAGAAGGTTGCAGGAAAAGTTACAGACTGTAGCCTTAACCTGGGATATTTTTTCACGAAGGAAAACCTGTATGTCACGATATTAGGATCTTATGACATAGTTATCAGTATGGAATGGTTGGAATCACATGATGTGATACTCAACTGTAAAATGAAATGGTTGAGTTTGACCGATGATGAGGGACAGAGATGAGTGATTGTAGGAAGAAACCAGAGAGTTTCCCTAAGGTCCATATCTTCTCTACAACTATCAAAGAGATTGTGCAAGGGATGTAAGCTATATGCAATCCTAGCACTGGACGACAAGGGCATGGTGGAAGGATTGGAAAACCTTCTGGTAGTACGAAATTTTGTAGACGTATTCCCAGAAGAGTTACCAGGTGTGTCGTCCAAAAGGGAATTGGAATTTACCATCAACTTAAAACCTGGAATTGAACCGATAGCAAGAAATCCTTATTGAATGTCGACCCCTAAGTTACAATAGTTGAAAATGCAACTGAAAGAGGTGTTGGACCTAGGACTTATATATCCACGTGTGTCACCTTGGGGTGCACCTATTATATTCATACGAAAGAAGGATGGGTCGTGGAGACTCTGCATTGACTACCATCAATTGAACAAGGCAACGATCAAGAACCAGTATCCATTACCAAGAATAGATGATTTGTTTGATCAAATGAAGGGTACGATGGTGTTTTCTAAGATCGACTTGAGATCATGATATCACCAGTTACGGATCAAGTAGGAAGACATTCCTAAGACCGCATTCAAGATGAGGTTTGGACATTACAAGTTTACCATTTGGATTGAAAAACGCCCCAGGGGTATTCATGAGCTTGATGAATGGGGTTTTCCATGAATAATTGGACAAGTTTGTTCAAGTATTCATTGACGAAATTTTGATATATTATTGGATGATGGAATAACATGACGAACATTTGTGCTTGGTACTATAGTGTTTACGAGAGAACAAATTATATGGGAAACTGTCGAAATGCTCTTTTTATCAATTGAGGATTCATTAATTAGGGCATGTTATCTCTGGCAAAGGTATCATTGTGGATCCAGTGAAGGTATAGGATATTATGGAATGTCCTGCGCCAACGAACGTACCTGAAGTACGTAGCTTCATGGGTTTGGCGGTATATTATCGACAGTTCGTCGAAGGTTTTTCAAAGATAACAAATATAATTACGAAATTGCAGAAGAAAAGCAAGAAGTTTGTATGGACCAAGAAATGAGCGGAAGCATTTCAAAGTCTCAAAGAGATATTGAATACAACGCTGATACTNTACCTGACATGGATGAGGACTTATTAGTATGCATAGATGCATCCAAGGAAGGATTAGGCAGAGTCTTGATGCAAGACAGTCGAGTGATCGCTTACATCTCAAGGAAGTTAAGAAAACATTAGGATAACTACGCGACACATGATTTGGAGTTATTTTCCATTGTGTATTCCCTAATAGTGTGCAGACACTACCTGATTAGACGAAAATTCGAACTGAAAACAGACCATTGTGGTTTGCAGCACATTTTTACTCAAAGTGACTTGAGCACGCGGCAAAGTCGTTGGTCGGAACTGCTTAGCGAGTACAATTTTTAGATTACCTACATAAAAGGAACAATGAATAGAGTGGCAGATGCGTTGAGTCGGAGAACACACATATTTTTGGTGATACCTCTTCAGATGATTCTTTGTGAAAATATTCTAACTATACAGTGCAATGATGACTGGTATAAAGAGGTTAAGAAAAGTATCGGACAAGACACCATGTCGGTACCAAAATTTGAGGGATTTACTATGGACAACGACAGATTAATTTGATATAATAACTAGATTTATGTACCGCCTAACAATGAGTTGAGAAGTTTGATCTTAAACGAAGCTCATAGAGCAGTGTACATGGCTCATCCAGGAGTCACAAAGATGAGGGCAGACCTTAAACCCTTATTCTTCTGGAAAGGACTGAAGGTGGACATAGTCAACTACGTGGCGATATGTCTAGAATGTGAGCAAGTGAAGGTTGAACATAGACATTCGGCAGGATTACTACAGCCACACCCTATTCCAGAATCTAAATGGAATGTTTTTTCAATGGACTTTATTGTGGGATTGTCGTTGATGACAAGGAGGCACGAATCAATTTTTGTGGTGACACTCTGACGAAGAGTGCACATTTTATCCCTGTGCATACGACGTATTAGGCACCGGACATAGCTAGAGTTTTTATCAGCGATATAGTGAGATTGCATGGCATGCCTAAGAGGATCATATCCGATCGAGGATCGGTGTTTACGAAACGCTTTTGGACTAGTTTCCAAGAGGCCTTGGGAACCCAACTTAACTTTAGTACTGCATATCACCTGGAGAAAGACGGGAAGATAGAAAAAAAGAACCAAATCTTGGAAGATATGTTGTTTATGTACGTGATGGACCAATAGAAGCGTTGGGAAGAGTTCTTGCCACTGGCAGAGTTTGTATACAACAACAGCTATCAAAGCACCATTAAGATGGCGCCATTTGAGTTTCTTTACAAGCGTCCGTGTCAGATTCCTTTGAGCTGGGATCGACTTGAGGATAGGGTCCTGGTAGGACCCGAAGCGATCCAAGAAATGGAAGAACAAATGCAAACGATAATACAAAGGATTAAAGAAGCACAGGATCAACAGAAGAGTTATGTCGATGTGCATCATATTGACCATAGTTATGAAGTTGGTGATCAAGTCTTCTTGTGGGTGAAACCGCACAAGAGTTCGATCAAGTTTGGAAAGGGTGCTAAACTCTCTCCTAGGTTTGTGGGACCTTTCAAAGTTGTGGAAAAGAAAGGGTCTGTGGCCTATTGACTAACCTTGCCTGATTTTTTGAGGCATATGCACGATGTTTTTCATGTATCTATTTTGAAACATTATGTTATTTATCCTACACATGTGATTGACATGAGTTATTTGCAGGTGTCAAAAGAGGGTGCACTCCCGGCGGAGCCAATCTACATTCTAGACCATCGCATTCAACAACTACGACGTCGAACAGTCAATCAAGTCAAGGTCTAGTGGGAAAAGTATAGTCCACACTCGGCTACCTGGGAGGATGCATATGATATGCAACAACATTTTCCATTTTTGTTTGATAGTTAGACATTTAGATCTTGTAAGATACTTTATTTACTGCACATATATACTGTGAAACTTCGGGATGAATTTTAAAACCAAGAGGCGGTGTATGTAACATCTCGCTCTTGCGCACACATGATTTGACTTATTATTTGAGGAAACTTGCGTGCAAGTGATCCAGTTTTAGTATATGGTTGTATTTTAGCTTATGGATTCTGATGATGATGTTGTTGAATTATGATGTTATGTTATTTTATATCTATGTATAGACAGATTCTATTAATGAGTTTCTCCTGAGTGTGCAGGACACTCAACAGATTGAGGATGTCAATGGCATCAATGGACCTCCTTGGACTTCGAATTGAGTTAGGGATTGGAAAGTATATGCTTTGGGTATTTCTATTTATGCATATGTGACATATGATCAGGTATATTATGATGTTTTTTATGGATCATTGACAATGTTTCGTTGATGGATGCAGGCTGACGATTGCTTTCTAATCAAACTCACATAAGGAGTAAAGGGTCCATGCACAGCAACCAGATATTGAGGGAGAGGTGTGGCAGCAGCCCTACCACATCCTACTAGCACTCCCACCATGGCTCGAATTGTAGGTTAACGATTACCTAGTTCGAGAGATCCACGATGTCGTGAGAGAAGATTGAGACAGTCTCTCACAAAGATTCTAAGGGGTGTGCAATAAGGAAGGGTCTTTATTCCTTAGAGGCCCTTAGTCTATCACAAGGTCGCCTAATGGAGTATTGACTCCAAGGGTTGGACAACTACCAAAATCAGTCAAAGAAAATAGGAGCGCTTTTAGGAGTGATTTTAGGAGCACTTTTAGTATGGGTGAGGAAATTGACATTTAATTAAATTAAACGGTGAATTTATTGGTGCAACTAAGGGAACGGGTGACAAGTGTACAGGGGAATAATTCCTAATTAATTTTTAATAAAATGAATTAAACTTGCAAATGAAAACTAGTCACCAAGAAAAATTATATAAAAGTAATGGCGGAGAAGAGGAATTGATCATGACTGGTATGCGTAAATTTATGCTACCATAATTTCTTTGACTAATTTTACTTGTGAGAGTTGGGATACCCAGCTTGAGAGAGAGAGTGGTAGCTTGAACTTACGAGGCGAGCTGGGAGCTAGAGTTTTTTGGTTGTGTTTGTGCGTGGCCCCTTTGTATCTTGGGGGAATAAGGAGGAAGAAGAGTACCCCTAGCATTGGTTGGGAGGTACTAGTGAGGTCTCAATGATTAGCAAGTAGGAGAAAGGAGGAAACATCAGTTGTCAAAGAACATCAACAAGTCCATTTCGTCAGTTACGGTAACCCTATTTGAGTTTTGCAGTGTATTAAATTTGTATGGTTCATATGGTGTTTGCGATTGTTGTATGTTTAATGGATTATGACCTTGATTCTACAATTTCTTGATGGATTTGGGGATGTCCCTTTTTTTTTATTGATAAGGAAATGTGCTTTATACATTTAATGGATCAATTAGAAGGCTACCTTATCTGGTTTATTGTTAGTTGCTTCAGTACTTTTGAAACCCCCTTTTTTATTGCGCTCACATCTCATTGTCAATTGGTCTGGTAAATAGAAAAGACTTTCATGGATTCAATCGGAATCGAGTGCATTTCCCTTAATGTCATCTACAGTAGTGAATTTTGTTCTATATCTTTAGAAGACTACACTAGGATACTCTTTAATAACTCCCTTACCAACCTGCGTATAATTTTGTCAGTTGAGGTAATAGTTGAGTACTGGATTGACAAGCCTTTTATGTGGAGTACGTTTGCAAGTCACTTTCCTTGGCCTTGGTGCAGAACTCAACATGGCTCAAATTTCTTAGGTTTTGAATTTCCTTTTTGCAGAGACTTGTTTTCAGATGTTTTGTAGATGCCCCTTTTTATAGAAAACTTTTGGAGGATATTCTTGCTTCGCTTCTATCCATTCATCACTGTAAAACCTTTAAATCTGTCAGAGGCAAGGGATTAAAGTCTGTTCTATACCTGCTCAATAATAATCTCGTTCAAAACTTCAGTTGCTTCATACCCCTTGCAGTAAAATCTTGCAAAATGTTCAATATTGTCTTCACTATCACGATTTTGTTAATTGGCATCCAACGAATTTCTCCCTTTTCGTTGGGCTTGTTACTTGAATATCTGGACTGTGTGGGTCCATTCCTCGGCACCATGAGTATGGAGAGTGATGCTTACTTTCGCGTGGGCATTGGCTCTCCTTCTCACCTGCGAGGAAAGTGTTTCCCCTCTTCCAACAAGTGAATGTGCCTTCTTGTAGTTGACCTTCCCTCTGAGAATTTCCACTTTTTGAGAGCACCTCCCTGTCACAATGTGGAAACAAGATCCCTTAAAGGAAGGAGAACCTATGTTCATTGGAGCAGGCGAACGCACCGATCCTTAAATTTTTCACGCAGACCGTTGGGGAGTGTCAAAAATGTCCAGCGCATAATCTCCTTGATTCACTGTGTCATTACTCTCATGGTTTTGCAGGACTGAGATCCAGAATCCACATTGAATAGGGATTGGGTTTCGTGCGGGTCTCACCTCTTAGCTAAGACCATTGGTGGGTTCCCACCCTGCATTTTTATATTCTTGGGACACTCACTTAATTTCATGTCACTATTAAAAACTCCAAATCTGAGATCCCTGTGTTGAGAATCCCGGTTGGGTCCTTTCCATTCCAATGGAAGTCTTCAGGTTTTATCTCCGCCCTCCCTTTGTTTGGTCTTTGCAATCTCTTATGGTGGCCAATGTCCTTGGTTTATTTGAGTTACCCAACATTTTACCCCATGCCAGAAGTCTCCACACCTTTAATGTTTCAGACGATGAGTTTATTTTATTCTTTTTAAATAGAATATTTATATTACCAAGTATTAGCTATAGAATTACATTAACCTTTAAGGGAAGCATGCATGTACCAAATTCTGGTGAGAATATCACTACTTAACTGGCAAAAAAAAGGGGGGGAATGTTCCCTGGCTAGATACTCTTCCTTAACTTAATTACTATTAAAAGAATTTCCTCATTTTAATTTTCTTCCATCAGCTTACTCCAAGTGTATTCTATGAAAAATTTATTACTTTTCACCTTTAGAAACTAATTGGTAAAAATATATTTTATTCCACCCTTCTTACCTTGGAACTGGTGTCATTCAAATGTTGAAGGGGATTAATGCTTTTATATCCTTAAATCTCCATTATTTTAGATGTATGCATGAGATGACAAATTTTAGTTATTAAGGATAATGGTTGTCATTGATGGATGATATTTACCTAATAGTTGTGTGTAAGAAATTCCCTTATCTATATAAGGTTCTAGAACAAAAATGGGTATACGGAGGATATTTTATAGAGAGGAAGAGTACTAAATGCTAAAATGTATCAGTAACTACAAATTGATTGCGTAAGTCCTTAAGTAGGATTGTAATTCAATCATTTAAATGTTTCAAATTTGTACACCTAATTGTTGTTATGATTGCGTATCCATGCGCAACTCGTACAAGATAGAAGAATTGTGAGGCTATTTTAGATGAGTGTTAATGTTGGAAGAGTGATCAATGCAATGAGACGATTCACAATAATAATGATTTTCTTACTCTTGAACTGTATGATAAGGAAAACTTAAACATATATTATCTAGTTATAACCATCAAGCAGTTAAAGTGTTAGTTCAGATACTTTTAAAAATAAATAAAATACATAGAATTTCTCTATGACTATTGGCGTTAACAGTTCTTGCAAATGTTTACTTAATGTTGATTATGGTTGAATCCAGTGATTAGATCAATCGTGCGCCTTGGAACAATGTTGATTCTTGATCATTTAGACAATAGACTTTATGCGCACAATGAAATTATGTTGTAATGAATGATTGTTTAGATATTAGACTTCTTAAGCAAAATTAAATTTAATGTGACAGATGATTGCAATTATGTGATTGGAATCTTGCGCCATGAATAAGTGATAGTTTCTCTTATGTCTTGGATTTAATGTATTGTAAGATGGGCTATGTGATTTGTTAGGATACTTGTGCACCGTGAATTTAAATGTTGATGTATTATTGATAACGATGATGGGTACCCTTGCACCATGGTTAATTGATGTTTAGGATTGATGGATTGATGAAATGGATGACCGTTGATGTTGTTGATTTAGCCAATTGCTTGGATTGATTGTGCTAGTGGGATGTAGACACCTCCTTGTTCCTCAAAACATTCGTCAATCCTGAGACCTTAAATGGTTAAAATCAATTGGAACCTGGGCTTGAGAGTTGCGTATGTGTTCTGGAGGTCCTAACCTTGCATGGTACGTTGGGCGGGTAGTCATTTTATATTCATTATTTAATTGAATTTTGTTGTAAATTGTTTCAAGATAATTATGATGTGCTAACCTGCTATGCTACTTATGTTTATGTGTCACTACCCTTCGTTGACGCATTGAATGCGTCATTATTGATTCCATGATGAGTAGCTAGTACTTCTTTTTCTTATGATGTTGTTGAGTAGGCGTTGTTGTGTTCGTTGTGTTGATGTTTATTTCTTAATAATAATAAAAAATTACCTTTATGCTTCGCTTTGTTTAGGCGTAACGGAGGGTATGGTTTAATGTCATCTCAATATTTGATGCATTTGAGTATGTTGTATCTTAGACTGCTTTAGATTTCATGACATATTCTTGGACATTATGCATTTTTCCTTGTTTCACCTTGGAGGTTGACAATGTGCCCGAGTAAGTGGTAGAATGGGTTTGCTACTACAAACTCCATTGAAGATCCATCGTATTTTATATAGTTGGTTGTCATAATATAGTAACAAAGACCGGAAAGAGTTGGTTGTCATAATATAGTAACAAATTTTATATTCTTAATTATGAGAAATTGTGTTGTTTAAACCCAAATTTAACTCTGGATTGCAGATTCTGTCCATCCAACTTATATGGAGCAAAGTCAACTGTTAACATCTATTGACTTTGATGCAGACAAATCAACGATCATGGTAGCATCTCAAAGAGATTCTGACCGAAAAATGCATTGGGACAGTCAACCAAGTTTTGAACTGAGTGCATGTTAATAATTGTGATCCTTTCCATTATTTAGTCTACAGAATAAGGGAGTGGGCTAATTCAGGAGCAATCTTTTCTCCCAATTTACTTTTTCGACATGTTTTTTGGCGATATAGTTTTGAATTTCCGGCCGATCTAGAAGTCTGATCGATTTTCTGAACATCTGAGTTGGTTTAAAATGGGACAAAACCCCTAAAATAAGGTTTTGAAATACATAAAACTTTCGTCCATACCAAACTCAGGGTACCCCTGAAAATCTGACCAAATTCAGATCCAATTTTTTGCCAAAAAATTACTCCCTAATTAACTTACTCCCAAAATAAGTAGCTTCCATTCTAAATTCTGACCTGACATGATCCAACTTTCAAAGAACCAATGAAAGAGTGAAATCTGTATTGAACCAGCGCTTGATCGACGTACGTTGATGGTGATAACATGCCAATGATAGTTGACCGATTGACGTGAGTTTGGGGTCACTAGAGTGACAAATGATCTACACTATTGTAGCTATACTATCAGTCAATGTTCTAGAATCCAGACCATATATATTATGACCAACCGACTTGCAGAGATCGACTACTGTGCGCATGGATGGTCGACTTGACTGATGGTAACCGACCGCTCGTGGAAAGGTTACAGGGCCTGCTGATATTTTGAGGATGACTCAAGCGTAAAACCTTGTCATATAGTCAAGTAGTTAGTTGTCTTCGTCATCGACCATCCATACTTATCATTACCACTGAGATGTGGTTGAGGCTATGTTGTTGTTTAGTTAGCACTTGAAATTCCCCTAGAAGAAAGTCATGAAGAAGTCCCAATTTTCAACCAAGAGAAAATTGTCAAGGTACCACTCAACTATTTTTGGCATTGGTCACTTGATGCTCTTCATATATTATTGGTAAGATTTGCTCTTCATATGCTGCAAATGTCAACATTGCATCAAAATTTGACATATATCAAGTTGATGTAATGTTTGAATTGTGTCTAGRAATTTGTCATATGAAGGAAATAGTGGACTCATTGAAAATGATACTGAGATTCCTTTGAATTTAAAGTTGTCTAGCCTTAAAGARCCTTAAAGATTTGTGTAATGTATTTGTGTAATGTGCTTTTATGTAATGGAATCATATGTATAACCTACATGAAGATTACATAAATGTAATGGAGTCATAAACAATATGAAGAATAGTTTGAGGCAAGTTTTAGTAGTAAGAAATAATTAAAAAAAAATTGTTAGTTGAAGTTGATTGAGTCATAGTCATTGTTGAAAATTGAATCTGAGTATGCATGTTTCCGAGGTTAGTCATAATGTAATTTCTGAATCAAAATTGTGTGTGGAGTTTTCTTAAAGGTCTAACTTTTGGAGTGGACACTTCACTTATCATCAAGAACATATAAAGCTGATATGTTGTAAAAGAGTGCTCGGTTTTGTTAAATATAGAAGTAATAATTTGGAACTAACCATTGGAATTTAGTAATTAATAAAAAAAAGATAAAGAGGTTGTTAAGAATGAACTAAAAGAATGATTGAAGATCTTGAAATTAAATTAATTTAGAATATTAATAAAGTATTAAATTAATAAAGGTTAGAAGATTAATAAAGTTGGACGTTTCATAAAACTCCACACACAATTTTGATCCAAAAGTTCTTTACACGATTGAATCTAAGTTATAAACAAAGGAGGGGGTTAAACTTGTCTCTTCAAGGTAGGCGATCCCCTCCACCTTTGTAATCAAATTCAGTTTCTTTTCAATGACATTCAAAATCTAGCCAACAAAAGTTTATTGAGTCTATAATGAAGCCCTACCACGAAAGTGTCTAGTATGTCTCAAGAGTATTAGGGTCTTAGTTAAAGTTAACCTAGTCAAATAGAGTCAAGTCATGATCATGCAATGTAGAATCTTCGTTGAGTCATAAAATTTAGAGAGTCATAGTTTAGTCACAATTATCCTTCATGTTAATATAAATTGCATAAACTAGTACATTACTACAGTCCTTCAACATACATTGACTGAGTTTCAAGAGTTGATTAAGCATCCACTGCTGCAAAAAGAGTTCTAAAATATTTGAAAGGAACTCAAGATTTCAGACTCAGGTACTCTAAGATGGATGACTTCAACCTGATCAGATATTTTGATTCAGACTTTGTTGGGGATAAGGAAACTAGAGTATCAACTTCAGGCTATCTCACGAGTCTTGGATTAGTAGTTGTCTCCCAGAGCTCACACAAACAATCAGTTCCTATAGATTCCAAAATAGAGGAAGAATATGTGGCAGTCGCAGAAGCGACAAAGGAGATTGTGTGGCTCGGGAAAATACTTGAATATTTTCAGGAGAAACAAGTGAATTATACTCCTCTTCTAGTTGAAAATACTTTTGCAATCAAGTTGGCCAAGAATCCTAGATTCCGTGATCGAACTAAGCACATCAACACAAAGTATCACCTGATTCGATATCATGTGAGGCCAAAACTATTCACTTGAGACATTGTTCCACAAATGAGAAAATTGTAGACATCTTCACCAAAGTGCTTGGAAGAGAAACTTTTGAGAAGTTCAGAATGATGCTTAGACTCACACACACCCCTTCGGATTAAGGGGGGGAATGTTGGACACATAATCCTTGTGATTGAGTTACTTGTAACAATATTGTAAATATGAGGAGTCGTAGGTGATAGGAAATGTCTTCAGTTATGGAAGACCAACAATAACTTTTTCATGTATTTATTGAGCTACAAGCTAATGCAATAGACATCAAGTGTGCAATATCTTTTCTTCCAATGCTTGGCGTGACAGTTAGTATTAATATTATTAGTATTGTTAGTATTATTAAAATTATTGGTAATATGAATAGTGTTAAGTATAATCCCTAACATTAATGCTAAAATTAGTAATAGCATTAATATTATTAGTACTAAGTTAAAATCCCTAGCATTGATTAATATTAGTATTAAGATAATTAGTAAGCATAAGCCCTATCAATAATACAATTCTTGATATAGGTATTGATATTATTAGTATTAATACTATTCAAACTAATGTTATTAATATAAGAAGGTTTAGTATTAATATTATTATTAATAATAATACTAAACATTAAAACAATTGATATCAAGAACCTCAAGAACTAATAATTAAATAATGTTTCATAATAAGTACTATTACTAATATGTAAACCCTAATATTATAAAAATTAACCCTTGGGATTATACTAATATTAATAGTACTAAGAGAGCAAAGCCACAGAAGGGAAGGACCATATAGAGAAAGAGAGAACAAAAAAACAGAGAACAAGAAACCAAGGAGATCAAGAGAAAACTTGATTATACTTACCTATTATTGTTGTGGTGGATTAAAGGGAGCTACTTCTCACTAATTTCTAGACCATTGTCTGATAAGAAATGCGAAGTTCCAAAGAAGTTTCATTGTTTGATAAAGGATTCAATTTGTGTAATGAAATGGTTTTAAGTGAGAACTTATCCAAGCAGTCTAAAGAGAAACTATTTTCTTAGGCAAGTTAGGAAGTATTAGCACCCCCTAGACTCTTCACTACTCTATATTATGACAAAGGGACACTTGACATGGATATTTTGTGGCCAGAAGTCAACAAAACTAAAAGAGAAATTAATTCTCATGAATATGAGACTACTAATGTGAATATTGATCTAGATAATATGACAAATGGGACAAGATTGAATGGTAGAAACAAACTAGCAAGATGGTATACATAAATTCGATACAAGCAATAACTAATGTTAAGAAGTTGACAGTGTTGGTAACTAAGTTAAAAAATAGATGAAACAAGAGAGGATTGTAAATAGGGATAGGATTGTAAATATTCATGATTTAGAATAGAAGTTAATTGTCTTGAAATATTGTAAGTGCGAAGAATATTCTAATTATAATTGAGTTATTATCATGTAGATCAATCCCCTTTTGTGGATTGATCGTGGCAGGACTTATGTATGACCAAATCCCCTTTTTTGAACTGGTCAAACCCTAATCAAATGATGTTAATTGAGAATTCGGCCCTTTGGGATAATTAAAGTGGTTTTAGCCACTAGATGAAGAAGTAGGCCCTGCTTGATAAAAATACACAACCCTAGCGCCCTCAGCTGGTATAAATGAGAGAGGCCAATGTCTCATTCTCACACTCACTCAGTCACTCATCTAGTGCGCAATTTTTGGAGATAGTTGTAGTTTCTAGAAGAAGGAGAGAGAGGTGCATGCTCAGTCTTGGTTATTCTTCGTGGTGTTGTATTTTATCTTGGCATTGTATTGGCAATCTATATTAAGGAAGATTTTGTTGGGTTTTCTCCCCCATGAGGGTTTCCCAGGATAAAAGGTTGTTTACTTTTTTTGTTTTTCTCAGTGATAATGCTTATGTTATTATTGTCTAGTAAATTGAAAAGAACTTAATAGCAGCTCTAAAATTTAACATGATTTTAGAGCTAAACTGAGTAGAGGAACTTTCATTGGGTAACCAAAAATGTCGTTGTTGTCGTACAAGAAATTTAGGACTTTTTACTGGAAGATTATTTCAGCCTAAAAATCATCTAGGGAAGTGTGCCCTATCCTAACGAACTCATTGGCAGCTTGAGCGCACCTTTTCAATGGCCAAAGCCCCCAGAAAGTGAAACCCTAGTTTTTACTGGTACTAGAAAACCAGGAAATCAGAACCAATACCAAAAGTACCAGTCCAGATTTGCGTTGGTCCAATTTCAAGGGGTAAAATTTGGATTTTGTGAAATCAGACTGCTACAACCTACTGGCCTCAGCCCAGTGCATATAGTCTGTGGATCAAAATTCCAAAATTTGAAAGTTGAAAAATTAGGGTTTCCTCATAAAACCCTAAGTTGCAGTTGTAGTTGTAGTACCAGTTCCTTCATGCCAGTTACAACACCAGTTGCAGTGCCAACACCAACTGCAGCACCAGTTGCAGCGAAAGTTTTTGTGAAGTGTTTGGACTATTGTTTTATTGCACCTTACTCTAGAAAAATGTTGTTAGAAGTATGTACTTACATATGGTTAAAATGTGTTATTATTCTAAAGGGGTACTTGCAGGAGAAATGATCTGTTGAAAATCATAGATACAGAAGGATATCAGATCCAACCCATTCAGAGGAATAATACACCCTAGATTTGATTACATTGATATGCATCTATTTGTTATTATTTTTCACATCTAGGTTGTATGTTGAAGTTATGACCATCATACTAACCCTTGGTCAAAATTAAAGCCAAAGTATTAGAATGAGACTAGAGTTTATTCTCTAACTTAGATTTCCATCAAGATAGCATATTGTCTTAATATAGAGGTCAGGTTAAAGAAATCACTTGTCATCTTGAGTGAAGGAGACTTGGAATAAAGGCAACACACTCATTCTTGAGGACAAGAGTCCAGGTTCCATGTTTGATTGATTAAGTTGATAAAATTCAAAGTTGCATATGACAAGTTTGATAACTACCTCATTACAAGTAAACACTATAGTTGAGGTAGCAGTCTTTGAAAAGTATTATACTTGGTAGCATGTGAGTATAA
>SNQJ01S0015561.1:33523-62998 GCA_010110895.2 Picea sitchensis
ATATATGAATATTCATAATTTCGTAACTAAACCACAGTTGTCTAAATAAAATTGTTGAAACGGATAATTGTAATTAAAGAATTTCTCAAACAATTGATTGGTTGTTGTCTTTTATAAAAGACTAGTCTTGCTGACTGGATTGGGTGCATACATAAATTACTAAAGGATGATAGTTTTGATTATTAGTACATGCACGAGACTTCAATGTACTAGCTACACATGCATTTCTTGTACATATACACTAGTATGTACGAGTTTTCTTGACTTACTTACTGATAGTGTCGGTTAATTGTTATGAAAGTGTGAACCATGTTTCTTTTCCTTAGTACCATAAGATACCTTAACTTCGGGACGAAGTTTCCTGAAGGGTGGGTGTATGTAACGACCCTGCTTAAATAGATGTATAGGATTATTAATTATAATTAATTTAATAATCTAACTATCCTAAAAAGTTAGCTAAACAATAATTATTTCTTAAATAATATTAACTAATTAATTATTATTTATTACTTGTTCATGTATGTCAAGGATTAATTAATTATAAATTAATAATCATTAATTAATTGAGTAAAGAATTAAAGGGGGTTAATAAGTTTAATTTGTTAAAGACTTACATATTCGGGAAGGGATAGGACATTAAATATAAGGATAAGATATTAATAAGGGATAAGATAAGATAATAAATACGAAAGGATAAAATAATAAATAATTGGATAAGGGGAATTAACTATGTGTAGGTAAGGAAGCAAATGAGGTGAAATGGCGGTGAAGGAGGGATATGAGGGGAGGAGGTTTACGAAGGCAGTGATGACCATTCTACGGGGAATTTTATTTTGGAGGGTTCTCTTGGATTTGCACAGAGGAGAGTTTGAGTTCTGTAGTCGGGAAGGATTAGTACAGGGGGCACCGGTTTGCTGGAGGTTTTGGGCACAGGGGCCAGAATATCCATATGATATCCTAGAGCTAGGAAGCTATCCTAGTTGGCAGGGTGGAAACAAGGTTTGGGTAGTGTTTGACACAGTGCAGCAACGAACAACCAGATCGACGAGGGATTTAGCATCAAGGAGAGGTAATTTAATTATTCTGTTGAGTAATTCTTATGTTGTGGATAAAATTTTAATTTTTTTGTCAAATATCATATGCTCAGATGTTGGTGTTTGAATTATTTTAGTATAAGAAAGAATTATACGCTAAATTAGAATTAAATTTTGTAAATTTTTTTTACGGATACTACAGTTGGAGGTTAAAAAAACCTACCATGACCCATACTCATTTGATTCCAGGAAGGTGAAGTGTCTTGTGGTTATAAAAGACCTAGATGTTTCCTTGTTCTAATTGCCAATGAAAAAGTGTAGTCATGGATATTGTGGTGGTTGATGTCCCCCCGAAGTTTTGGATGCTCTTGTCTAGATCTTGGATCAAAAGATTAGGGGAACTTGGCTGATGGATATTTCATATGCCACCATTCCTGTGTTTGGGGGGGAACATAGAATACTTTATAGGGAAGCACAACTTGCTTACATTATCAGTGATCAATTAAATCCTACCAACCACCCCATTTTTGAAATTGATATTGATTTAGGAACCAATATGTTACATCTCATTGATGCTCCTCAAACATATATTGAAATCAAAAAACATCCCATTACCTCTTGTGAAGATACTCTTCCCAATACCAATGTTTGGAAGATGTTTTTTGATGGATCCTCTTATAGGGAGAGTGATGGTGTTGGGGTAGTCTTTATTTCCCCTACCCAATAGGCCATATCTTTGTCTTACAAACTTGAATTTGAAACAACAAACAATGTGGAAGAATATGAGGTTCTTGTTTTGGGTTTGAGGGATTCCAAAGACATGAATACTGAAGAGCTAGAAGTGTTTGTAGATGTTGAGTTGATCGTTCATCAAGTTAGAAATCAGTATTAGGCTAAGCACCCCAGGTTAAGAGCCTACAGAAATGAAGTATGGGACCTTGTTGATAGTTTCTTCTTGGATTTTAATATCTCATTTATTCCAAGAGAGGAGAATACTATGGCAGATTCATTGGTTGTTTCAGCAAGTAAGTTCAGGGTCCCTTTGCCCCCCAAGCTCAAGTATGATGTGGAAGTAAAATATAGACCCTCTATTTCTAACAATGTCAAACATTGGAAGGTTTTTGAGGATGATCTTCAGATAAAAATATTTCTTGATACCGTGGATGAATTTTCTTCTTCACATATTGATCAAGATCAGGATACTAAAGAAAACCCCCATGCTAATATTTTTCTGAATAAAATTGTTGACCATCATATTGTTCAGTTACCAAGTAACCATATTCCAAAGGGACTTGTCCCCTTGGAGAGATTTTTTGACAGAAATGATGTTGTTGTGAAGGTCAAAGTTTCAACTGAATATATTGATGTGACTGAATGCAATTTAGGAGCAGAGGACGATCCAAAATATGTCAAATTGTCTAGGAGCTTGTCGAAGGAACAAAGGGTTGAGTATGTAAAGATATTAAGAGATTTTCTAGATGTGTTTGCTTGGAAATATGAATATCTAAGGACATATGACACAAACATTATTGAGCATAAGATTCCTTTGAATGAAGAGACCAAGCCATTTAGGCAGAAACTTAGACAGATAAATCCCATGTTGTTGCCTATTATGGAAAAATAAGTGAAAAAGATGTTGGATGCCCAGATCATCATTCCTTTGAGATATTCAGAATGGGTAGCTAACTTGGTTCTTGTAATGAAGAAAAATGGGGAAATCAGGTTGTGTTTTGATTTCAGGAATTTGAACAAGAGCTCCAAAAAAGATAACTACGCCTTGTCAAAGATGGAGCACATTTTGCAGAGAGTAACTGGCTCATCTAGGATGTCTATGATTGATGGATTCTTTGGCTACAATCATATCTCTGGTATGCCTAAAGATAGAGAGAAGACAACCTTCACTACTCCTTGGGGCACATTCATGTATGCTAAAATGTCCTTTTTATTCATGAATGCAGGAGAAACCTTCGAGCGAGCCATGGACATCGCCTTCATTGGGGAGAAAGACAAATTTGTAGTCATCTATATGGATGAAATTATAGTGTTCTGGATGACATTACAGTGTTCTCAAAGTTTGAAAAAGAGCATTGTCATCATTTGAAGAAGGTCTTCCTGAAATGCAGAAGGTTTGGTCTCTCCCTCAATCCTAAGAAATATTTGTTTGCTATGAAGGAGGGAAAATTATTGGGGCATATTGTGTCAGCAGAAGGGGTGAGAACTTATCCAAGCAGAGTAGAGGCCATCCAGTCCTTATCTTTTCCTAGATCCAAGAAAGAGGTTTAGTATTTCTTGGGTAAAATCAATTTTCTAAGAAGGTTCATCTCTAATTTCGTTGAGTTGGTTAAGCACATTACAACCATGCTTAGAAAAGGAGGCAAGGTGAAATGGACTACTGAGTCCATAAATTCTTTTGGCCAAATCAAAAGGGCTTTGACTGAAGCACCTGTGCTCAACAACCCTGACTATTCTAAGGAATTTTTGATATTTTATTTTTCCTCATCTGATACATTGCTTGTTGTTTTGCTGCATAAAAATACAGAGGGGTTAGCGAATCCTATTTCCTTTTTCAATAGAGCATTGAGGGATGAAAAAAAATGAGATATGGTATCATGGAGAAGCAGGCATATTCTTTGGTCAAATCCCTCAAGGCTTTCAGAATATATGTTATGCATTCAAAGATTGATTCAAATGTTCCCTCGACCTTAGTAAAAGAGATATTGATCCATCCTAACATAGATGGTAAGTTATGGAATTTGACCCTGAAATTAAGCACACTAAATTGGTAAAAGGCCAAGGTTTAGCTAGGTTGCTGGATGAATCAAACTGCAAGGATTTAGGGGTTAATTTCATGAACATAAACTCAGAAAATCAGCAATATGAGATTGCTAATAAAGACTCTCATGTCCACCTCAACTTGGCAGAATGCACTTGGTATAAATACATCATGTATTTTATGCCAAAGTTGCGGCCTCCTGATGGTTTGGAAAAGAACAAGGTAAGAGATTTGAAACTCAAAGCAATCAAATATTGTTTCATTGATCAAGTTTTGTATTGGAGGGATCCTCTAGGAGTTCTTTTGAGATGTCTGGATCCACAGGAGGCCCAAAGAGATATGACTGATTTTCATGATAGCTTATGTGGAGGACATCATTTCTGGAGGATCACAGCTTACAAGATCCTCAGAGATGGGTATTTCTGGCCAAAACCTTTTATTGATGTTTGTGCAAAGATTAGAGCTTGTGTTAAATGCCAAAGGTTTTCTGGAAAGCAAAAACTCAAATATTTTCCTTTGAAACATGTGGTGCTTTATGGACCTTTTCAACAGTGGGGTCTTGACTTCATTGGATAAATCCACCCAACCTCAAGTGGTCAGCACAGGTGGATTTTGATTGCCACTAATTATTTCACCAAGTGGATAGAATCCATTCCTACAAGAAGTTCCTCCCACAAGGTAATCATTATCTTTCTTGAAGGTATCATGTCCAGATTTGGTTCTCCAAGAAGGATTGTTACAGACAATGTTGTCTCCTTCAAAGTTGAACCATTGATCAAGTTCTGTGAACTTTATGGGATTACATTAATCCATTCTACTCCTTACTACCCTCATGGAAATGGTTTAGTAGAGTCCTCTAACAATATCCTCATAAATATCATCAAAAAATTGTTAGAAGACAACAAGAAAGCCTGGGACTCAAAGATGAAATTTGCATTATGGGCTAACAGAGTCACCACCAAGAGGTCACTGGGTGTTTCCCCTTTCCAACTTGTATATGGGGTTGAGGCTATTTTTCCTACTCAGCTTGCCTTTCTTGTGGAAAAATTCCTCCAGGACTACCAAGGATAACCTGATGATATGGTCAGGAGGATACAAGAGCTAGTAGAAGTAAAACAGGCTAGGGAACAACCACTTGATAAAGCTCAAGATCACCAGCAGAAAATAAAATGAGCCTTTGATAAGAGGGAAAGAAAGGAATATTTTCAGTTGGGAGATCTAGTACTCAAGTGGGATGCCCCCAAGTAAGAAAAAGGCAAACATGGTAAATTCGAAGCCTTATGGAATGGTCCTTTCAAGATTTCTGAAGTATCTTCAAATAACACCTATAAGTTGCAAAGCTTGGAGGATTTCAAAGTTTTTGGTGGCCCTATCAATGGGCACTTTCTAAAGAAATATTTTTCTTAAGCCATGATTGGCTTTCCACCAATGTAATTACCACTTCCTTTTTATTTTCTATTTGAATAAGAGACTCCATGACCCAAAAGCTAAGGCACTAGAACTGCGCATTCTCGGCAGCTCGCAGGGAGCATGTCATCCCCTGTGGAGCCAAATGTTATCACATGAAGTTGTCCAGGGTCACAGTTGACAACCATGAGTGCAGGAAAGCAAGCGAGTGCAGTTTGCAGCGGCAAAAATCCCTTTTTCATTTTGATTTGGTGCCATATCTAGACACATTTGGAAGGTTTCCACAATTGGCAAGTGGATAAAACTTTGGCGAGGGTGCTAAAATAGACGACATGCCCAGATATCAGATCTCATTCCGATCAACGACCTCAAATCATTTCGAGGCCGCAACATGCTCGGGTGTTAAAAGGCCTTGAGCGGGCCAAAATCCTAACCACGATTTTATGGGGTGGCTACATGGCGAAAAGTGGTGCATTTTGGGCCCAAAATCCATGTGGGCCTAAACCGCTTCCTATGGCCCCGAAATCACATGCGTGTATGATGTCATATCCAATAGAGACATGTGGCCTCCTCCTAATCATCAAGATGTCATATCCAATAGTGACATGTGGCCTCCTAATCATCAAGTCGCTTCTCTGATCTCGAGGAGGATTCGGTTATTGAAAAATGACTGGTAGCTGAAACCTCAACTCAGTCCATAAATAGGAAGCTTGGAAGATATGGTTGAGGAGACAAAATTGTCAGCCTGAGGTACCAACTGGATGGTTTCTTCTTGTAGGCCCATACTGATCTGAGCTTGTATCTGACAAGAGGAAACATGCACAGTATGACAGAAGGAGTCACAGATGAAAGGCCTTGAATGGAATGGCCAGATCACACTCTTGGCAGTTGTGAACTGATCTAATTATAAATAGATCAGTTCAATATTTTTTGAAGTTCGTTAAATGGTTGAGCATAGATCCCTTTTTTGTAATATTTTGATACCAAGGTTGTTCTCTGGTTATGTATGAGACTTGAGACTTTCTCATTAATAGAAGTCAACTTCTTTCATCATCTTGTTTAATCTATGTTGAAACACTCGTGCATGGAGGATCCAAATGAGGGTTGTAGTCGTATTGTAATGTGGGTTTGATTATAGTATTGTTGTGACCAGTTTTATTATTTTATTTGTTACCTTGTTTCTTCTTATGCTAAAATGCTCATGCATGGAGGATCTAGACGAGTTGTTGTAGCCGCATAGTAATGGAGGTTTGATTACTATGTTGTTGTGATATATTTCAGTGTCTAAAACTTAAGTTCAAGAGTGCTCTTGTGCTTGATTGTTTCTTCACCAAGTTGCTTGAATGTCAGATGCTCATGGAAAACGTGTCCACCTTTCTCACTAAGACTTCCTTCTGCTCACCTTTAACCTTAAACCACTGACTAAAGTTAATGAGGACCTCATTTCCTTTTGATTGCTTGTCTAGTTTCTGTGTTAAAACATTATTGTTCTGATCTTTGTCCATTTGACCTCCACTCATAAACCTACCTCCACAAACATATTGATGGGTACTAGGCTTATCCTCTTGCAATTTGAGGGTGACTCTCAGTGCTAATAGATAACATATAGGTTTACCTTGTTGCATCAAGATTGTTCCCATGGCATATCTTCTTGCAATGGTTTGAATCTCAAATGGTTGTTGTAGATATGGCAGAGACAAAACTGGTGTGGTGCTTATATTTTCCTTCTATGTCTTGAAGGATTTCTGATGCTTGCCTCCCCATTGAAAGACTTGTTTAACACTTTTTAATGCATGTAGAGGAGCTACTATGTATGAGAAATTAGCAATTAATTTCCTCCAGTACTGTACTTGTCCTAAGAAGCTCATGACTTTTGTGACAGTAGTTGACTTGGCCATTTATCAATGACTTCTACTTTTGTAGGGTCTATATTTAGTTGACTATTCCCTACAATGTAACCCAAATATACAAAAGAAGTTTTGCCAAATTTGCACTTAGACATTTTGATATATAGCTTCTCCTTTTTCAAGAGATCAAAGATTGTCTTGACATGATTTATATGATCTTCCCATCTTCGACTAAATATCAATATATCATATAAATAGACGATAAGAAAATCATCTATGTAGGGTCTGAACACATCATTCATTACCCTCATAAACGTTGTTGGTACATTGCATAACCCAAATGGAATAATTAACCATTCAAACAATCCTTGCTTGGCATTGAAATAAATTTTCCATGTGAACTTAGATTCATCCCTGTAATTTGACCCTAGATCCTAATGAGTTTATGAAACAATCTTCTGCTTACCTTTATCCTTGAACTTTTTCGGTCATAATTCTGGATGCAGCTTCCAACACTGTGATTCCTCATGTCCCTTTTTCTTACAGTGGGAACATGTAGGTATTTCCTCATCTTTCTTTATTGTAACTGATTTCGTACCCTTCCATTACCTTTCTGTTTCTTTTCAAACTTGAATGGATTCTTATCTTCGATCGCATGCTTACTCTTACTAGCCTCCAGATATGTAGCTTGTACTGACATTTTATCAATGTTAGTAGGGCTAAACATTAAAATAGTGTGGCGAAGATATGAGTGCATGCCACCAATATAATTTAGAAGAGTTTCATGGGTATACAACCTAATCCATAAGGATATTGTCTTCTTTTTGAATTCTTGTATATATGCTTAAATATTGTGGCCTTTACCCTGCCTTAGATGCCACTATTCTATCATTTCCATTTGCGTATAAGCCAGTGGATAGAATTGTTTTCTTATAGCCTTAGTAAACTTATCCCAGGAAGAGATTACTTTACCATTTTGAACCAGATCAACTTGAATCTTAATCTCCCACCATATTAAGGTTGTGCCACTTAGTCGAAGAGCAACTAATTATATCCTTCCAACTTCATCCACGATATTTTGAAACTTGCAGTATACCTCTATGTGTTTGATCCAGTTGTCCAATTTCTCGGCATTCAATTCTCCATCATATGTCGGAAATTCAAACTTGACAACCAATTTTAATAAAGACAAATTATGATCAGACTTCTTAGAGGACTTATTTTTATGAGAAGAATGTTCACTTTCCTCAAAAGGAAATGATGACGAGGATGGTGAAGGGGGATCTAAATGTACACCACCTTCGCCTCCTCCTTCTCCTTTTACTAAAGATTCTCCACTTATGAGATTTTTAATTCTTCGTTGCAAATCATCTATTATCTCTCTGATCGAGTGAAAGATATCCATCACTTCTTCTAGACTCGTAGGAGGATATTCTCCTTCCTTTCCTTCGTAATCCATCTTATGTTTACGAAGTCTTCTTTCAATCTCAGAATTATAACTTGCAAGCTCTCCTTTACCAAGTTTGAGTTTGGCTCTTGTAAGATTTCACTCGCAAACACTTGTCAAACCTCACTCTGATACCAACTTGACCCAAAAAATCCTTAGTTGCTTATTAATATTCAATACACAATAACATCTACTCGATCTTTGAAATAAAAATGACCGCTTCACTGTTTGCAATTGACATGTGAAAAAATTATCAAACCATGTACATGTTAATGATAAATAAATTACAAATAAAAGAGCACAAAATGAACAACAATGACAAAATCACATACACAAGTTTGATAAAATAGTTCACACAATTTGGGCTATGTCTCTGCGTCCACTTCCAATAGAGACCTCTTTATTAATGCTCAAATGCTTGTGTTTTACAATGACCTTTTTCTGCATTTATCAAACCTAAAAACTGAATGTACCATTCAATTCCTTGTGAAAAATCGTGAAAAATGAGTATAAAGTTCTTAAAATTTCATCAAGGGGCCTCTCAGCATGCTTTACAGTGTAGACTCAAAGCCTTATTTCCCTTGGCATGAACTTCGAGACTGTACTCTTCATATTAAATGAGTGTGTCCACATCCTCAATTTGTGCACCCATTAAATAGGGTGCAGACCCCTTAACGACCCTCCAAAACTATCGGTCGACATTTAAGTATTAGTTAGGCGGGTTCATAACAAGTCTCGCTCCTTTGGCGCATTGGTTAAGTTTGTTTTCATTGTGTGGTAGGTCGAGGGTTCGAGCCCCACCGATCGTTGACCTTTTCATTGTTTTGTTGGTGTGTGTGTGTGTGTGTGTGTGTGTGTGTGTGTGTGTGTGTGTGTATATATATATTATGGTGGTTACATCCTCCGCAGAGAATGGCATGGCTATATTACATAACATGTGACCAAACAAATGGGTCGAGGGATTAGGCCCTCGACCCTTTTACTCGCCAAATTAACATTCATCCAAACTCAAATATATTCTTCACCACACATGGTTAAGAACTAATGTGGTGGCACAATGGTAACAGAGGCTTTGGTAAGGATTTGGGAGGTCATGGGTTTGATCCTTTAGACTCGCAATATAGTTTTACATAACCTTAAACATAATGACCAATAGGAGGCTTCCACATGGAAGCCTCTCATTGTCTTATCCTTGCCACATGTTGACAAACTACTAGTCCACTTGAATGCCAACACACCTCCCAAATCATCGTATAATCATGCCACGTGGAACCTTGGGGTGTGACCATGTAATTTACGTATAGTTGTATGGTAATTCCACGTGTCACCCTTGCAGTGGTTGCACAGTTCACCTTGACCCCTTTGAATTTTAACCTAGTTGATTTGAACTTTGACCGACCATAAATTTTGCATACGAACTCTATTTGAGGAACAATTTAAGTCATTGAAAATCTATTGCCGAGATCTATGCATTGATGGAATTTTAGAGAGAATTTGGGATGATTGAATTTTGAGCATTTCTGAACCATTTTGGACCTATGTGAATGTTTCAGATCTTCCTGGAACTCTATGAGAATTCATGGATCCTCCTACATCACATAAGGGTCCAAATCACCACATAGGCCCTTTAAAGGGAATATTTTTCCTTGAGTAGGGCATGGACATTATTTTGAGGCTTTTCATAATAGAAAAATGGGGCTTTTGGTCTTGGGTTGGTCTGAGGAATAAAACCAAGATCTTAGGCCCTATAATATATGCTTTTTGGCCTCATCGGACATGCATAAGGACCTAAATCACTACAAAGAATTTATAAATGGAATCTTTAGACTAAAAAAAATCAAATTAGGAACAAAAAATCATTTTCTTTGTTCAAATTGTTTTGAATGGGAGAAATGAACATAATCCAAAAACATAAGCAAACCCTAAACTATCAACAAAATTCACTATGCTCCTGTCTTTATAAAAGAAAGAACCAAAAAAATTAAAAAAACATAGCATAGTTGAAATTAGATAGATGGCACATTTCCACCGTCAGTATGAACCTATGTTTGCTCGTTAGGCAAGTCAAAGAGGTCCAAGCTCGTAGTTTTCTCATCCAAATGAGAGATTTTGAGATCGAAACTCACGATATGAAGGCGCATTCCATATAACTAAAGAAGAATTTCTTGGTAGGAAACATTTTGTTCCATCATCACCTTTCCCATCAGGGATTGAGATGATGCTAGCTTCTTCCTTCCTTCACAAAAGAAAGAACCAAAAATACTAAAAAACATAGCATAGTTGAAATTAGATAGATGGCACATTTTCATCCTCAATATGAACCTACATTTTCTCATCAGGCAAGTTAGAGAGGTCCAAACCCGTAGTTTTCTCATCCAACTAAGAGAGTTTGAGATCAAACCTTACAATATGAAAGCGCATGCCATCCAACTAAAGAATAATTTCTTGGTAGGAAACATTTTTTTCCATCATCACCTTTCCCATCAGGGATTTCATGTCTCAGTAAAAGTCCACTCTTCTTTGATATTTGGTTTCTCTAGTGTTGGATGAACCAATGTTCAAAATCCACGGGCATGTCTCGTCATCTACTTCCTCATCCGCAGTGACATGAAACTGAAGATGAACCTTAGCGTTACTTATTTCTAGCTCAACCTTGATTTTTGGAGGTGTAGATGCATAGAAGACCTCATCGGAATCCTCTACCTCCAATTGAACTTGAGAAGCTAGAAGTCGGTCATGGAGACTACATGCTCTAGGGTTGGTTCCACCTCCGGTGATTCCAATGCCCAAAGGTAAGAAGTAGGCAGAGAGGTGTAAGGGAGTACAACCAACAAGGCCCCAAAACCAACAGATACAAGACAAAAACCAGAGGAGGCTTAAAACATTTGGGCAGAAAGTTCCAAAACCCAACAGATATACTCGTGAAGGGGGCCTGCAGTGTCCTTAGTTATGGATTGTGACAACTTATTGCCCAATCCTTCCTCTACCCTTCTCATTCATTGTCAAAACGAACAAATGAAACTGTGGGAATGTATGCAGTACATAAGGAGTAACTACTTCTATGGGATGAAGTACCCCCAAAACTCTAACACATAGTTTCCTTAAAGCCTTGATTCCCCCCCTACATTTATCACCTAGAAACCTTGGAGTCAAGTGGAACGAGTGGATAACACACATGTGACATTGGGGGGTTTAATGTCGCATTCATATCCCTGTCACCCCATATGGGGGAGTACTTTAAATTTTATCTTTTTCATATAATAGAAAAAAAAAGACAAAATAACAATAAAATATAAAATCATTTCTACATGCACAATATATTGTAATTACTTTTGAGTCAAAAGATTTTGACTTTCAATTTGTTGGTAAATTTTTAAATCAACTTCCAAAGTTTAACATTTGAATCTCAAAAATAATAATTTTTATTATATTATGAAATCATTTATTTATTATTTCATTGGTTGAAAATGTTGAAATGACAATTTTTGTGTGGTTTTGGTACCTTTTGTCCAATCAAAAATTAAGAAAAAACATAAAAATTACATGGTGTCTCATTATTACAATCAATTTATTTAAAAATTAAGAAAAAAACATAAAAATCTCTCATTATTACTATCAATTTCTTTTTTAAATAAACATATAATTTTTAATTAAAAAATATAACTATTACTTTATTATTAGTCCCTGTCATAGGCATAAAGGTACTATAGCAATCGATAATGTGTTGACTACATATTAGTTTTTCCTTTGACCCAAAATATTTGCACAATACCTATTGTTGGAGCTATGGAATTAAAAGCATATATTTTTATATAATAAAAAGTAACATATATGTACTGATATGATTTGATAAGAGATTGGAGGTCTTATTGTCGGCTTCGCTATTCCCAATGTAGTATATGGCAACTTATCCAAAGTTTTTCTCCTAGACAATATTTGTTAATCATATATTTTTCGTCTATATTGCTTGAAGGTCGATTAATGCTACCATTAGTTCGAATGTTTGCATTAGCATTTTCTACTAGGAGAATATATCCATAAGTTTTCATATGTACTAAGCATATTGAAATGTTTTGAAAGCTCTGTAGTGATTGAGAATTCCATAGTTTATACCATGTTTGGCGGATGTATATTTGTTGAAATGTATTGACACTTATTCTAAGATGCATCAATAGGCCTAACAACGTAAATATTTACATGACACGACATCCTCCAACACCCCTGACAACTTAAATGTTTGCATACAACGAGGTCCTTAGACGGCCTGGCAGTCTTAAATGTTTGTGTAAATACGCTTCTCGGAGTACATTTTTCCTCGAAATGTTCTTTGCAGTTACAACGAATTTGCATAGTCTTGTTTGTCCACCGCCAGTTCAACAAATATTTTATTTTTCATCCTTGTTCCGCCATTGAAGCTACATACATTGTTTACTGGTTTGGTGACTACTTATTCTTCGTTGATTTGTCGGTTGCTTCCATTGTACGTTTCAACCTCGTAATCGTTGAAGCTACATACATTGTTTAGTGGTTCGGTGAGTGCTTCTTCTTCGATGGTTTTTCGGTCGCTTCTTGTTGTTGTTTTGCTGGCGGTTCGACCTGTGCTTCTGCATTTCATTGTTTCAGAGTAATTTTCGATGCCATAGTTTTGTATTCCTTGTTTTTTGTTCAGTGTTTTCAGTTTGCAAGTAAGAATGTTTTCTTATTTGTAGTCGCATGTTCCTTGTATGTTTTTGATTCCTTCTGTGCTTGGGTTGCAGTTTCGTAATTGTTGGAGATACATATGTTGTTCACTGGTTCTTGCTGGTTCATTGGTTCGTTAGTTGTTGGTTCTGTTTTTTTGTCTAGGGTTTGCGCTTTGGGGCCCTGGGGGTGCAGTTTGGCATGTTCGTTCGTTCTTGCTGCTTTGGTCCTTGATGTTTCCTTTTGTTTGATTCGACCTTCCAGGGTTGGGGTGTAGCGGCATTGGTTGGAGGTTTTCTTTTTTCTTTTTTTGGGGATTGTTATTATTTTTTTGGGGCGGTTTACGGTGTTTAGCCCCTGCACCCACGAGTCGACATGAAGTTGTGTTATTTTCCATGTCCTCCGAGGGAGATATCTATTATTCAGTGAGATTTTGCTAGTTCCCCAGTCCTTCCATGAAAGAAGATTGTTGCATGCAAAATTGTTGGAGGATTACATGTGAAGTTACAATATCCGCTATTTTTTTGTTGGAATAAAGCATATGTATGCAGGCTAGATTTATAAATCATGTATGGTCAGATGTGCAGATATGACATTACATGTTCTTTCTCCTCTACACAGACAGGTGTGTGCATGATATAATTTGTGTTGTTCTTGAGATATGATATGTGCAACAAAGATTCTGCAAGATTATGCTTTGATGTCTGGAAGCATGTCTAGGTGGTTTTCCAGGGAAAACTAAGAACTTGTATCATGGGAAAAACAGTCTATGTAGAGGATAAAGAACATGGTTAAAGGGCATATGTGGTTAAATTTCCAGGGAAAACCAGAAATCGTTTAGTTGTGACCATGCAATTACGTGATATTTTGTGCCTTCTAATATATTTTGGCCAGGGAAAAAAAGTCTACACGTTTACAATGATGGATAGAGAAGCACAAAGGTTCATGTTTCTACCTTTTTGGAGTGTTCATTCAGTCAGTTTTGTTGTATGTACATATTTCTTGTTCTCCGGGGAATACCAGCTTGCATTGATGTTCATTGAATTTTGTGCGTTCCCATATTCAAACAAACAAAGTAGATGGAGAAAACGAGGGAATCTTGACTGCATCAGTTGAAGAGGATATATAAAGGTATGTTCTTGTATCATTGTTTCATATTGCATTGTTTTGTATTTCATTTATGGTATGTATATGTGTTGAACTAGTTGTGTGTCTTCCTACATGATAAGTTATCTTGCTTACATGCGTACCTTCCTACATACTAAGCGGGTTCATGTCCTTTGTGTTTGCGCTGCATGTTGCATTTAAAAAAACATAATGGCTGGAGTGGATGAAGGGCTATTTGGTGGGTAAATAGACTTGTTTCTCTTTCTTTTAGATGTTTGTCTTCATACTAACTTGCCTTCATGTCCATTGCATCTTCGACGTTGTTGCCTCGGAAAAAACAGGTTGCTTGGATAGGGAGATGAATTGTTTTGTGTAACGGCAGAGGGTTTTGTGGTGCAATATTCTAAAATGTATACCAAATGTGTTGGTGAATTAAATATACAAACCGGGTGGGGGCATATAATATTAGACTTGAAAATGATGACTTTGCAGTAATGGGCCTTTCTTCGCTCCCTATTTCTACTTTTCCCATTTTCTATTATCCCTTTCTACGCTCCTTATTCATCTACCCAGTGTGCTTTCCGAAAATTCCTTTGTGTGTCGGTTGGTGGACTAACGGATTCACATATGTGGTGGTTCTTCTACCTTCTTCCATAGTTTCCCACTTTCTCGATTGTGAGTTCCAGGATGGTAGGTCGAATATTTCTCCCCTGCCCTCTGGGGCTCAGCGATATAGAGATTGGCCATGGTACCCCGCGCTCACGCCATGTTTACTGTTAAACATTTTTGCGGCTAAAAAATTCAAATGCATAGAGTTTTACGGGTATTTGGTCCTTGTGATGGAAAATATACAATTCATATGCTTGTTTAGTCCTGATGTTCATCTGCACATGCTTGCATCATAAAAAGTTTGACTAGTGACACGGGCATGAGCAGTCAGTCATCCCAGACATCAGTAGACCGACAAGGAAAAAGGTAAAGATGCATATGCTCTGCTCTTGCTATGTTTACTAAAAAAATTTCCTGGCCTATATATTCGTCTATGGCATGGTTTAGATGAATATATTCATCTATATGATGATGTCGTATGAAATACATGGTTTTCATCTCATAAGAAGTATCAACAAGTACAAGTGAGACATCGAATGTGTTGCATGTTCCTCAGACTAAGAGGCGTGCTTGCGAAACTGTGGCTCCATAGTTCATCAAAACTATGCATGTACTTGTAGCACACTACCATTCACTTTAGTTTTCCTGTTAAAAAAATGTCATCAGGTCTAGAGTTGTGACATCCAAAGTATTGTCAATAGAGGGCTTGAACAACCGCCAAACTAGACAAGTGTTTGTCGGGGACATAATGGTTGTCTATAGAACCTACTTGGACAAGGAAAACAAAAGTAGATCCATTATGCGTGTTGACATGACAGACAAGGATGCCATAATGACAGTCACACTGGCTATTCCTGCATAGTTTGTCTAGAAACATACAAAAAAGCTATTGCTGCATAATGGAATATCCATTACAAATTTTAATATATTGCCCAAAACAGTATATCACCGTGGTGATTGAGATCAAATAATTTCGCTCAATGAAACAAGCATTGTGGGAAAAAATCCCGTTGTTTGTTCAGAATATCGTTTCGTCCCGGACTCGACCATTAGCCAGCTTGCACAGAGAACTGATATTTACCCAATCGGAATAATTGGAGTTGTTGTCACACTAGTGAGAAAAATTGGTTCTCAACACATTCTCCATATAAAGGATGGAGAGTTGGACAAAGAAACGGCAATGGTACCGCTTTTCAGATTCAGTTTTGTCCTTTAGTTTCGCATGTGCATGTATGTCGAATAAGTTACACAAATATTGCACTGTTCCATGTTGCAGCTACAATTGTTCGATACGTATTCATATTTGTTTTTGTCAATGGAACAACAATTGCATAGAGGGAATATTCCACTTATGTTGTTCAAAAATATAACAAAGAAGAGGGATGCTAGAGAAAGGATCTTTCAAACAACCCAGGAAACATTTGTAACAGAGTTGCGAGAAGATATAGTAGAAAATCTGAACAAATTATCTAGCTCTACAACTGTTGTGCATATACATGCACAAAATCATTCTCACTTTGCTTATAGAAATAGCCTTCAACAAATTCTTGCGCCTGCTTATTTTTGTGTTATTTTTTTAAAGGTCGGGAGTGCAGTTGTGTATTATATTGTTCAATGTATTAATCCCTTTGATCGCGTTCCTAGGTTGAAGGTCTTTTAGTTACAACCAATATGTACTAAACCCCCTTTGAGCCTGTATGTGCAAAATGAAACTCCATTGCTTCTGCCTACACTTTGATAACTAACGATACAATTGATTGTCTATGATGTGGTGAAAAATGTCCATATATATATGGACATTGCTTGAATGTTGTTATCCGAACCATGGGCAACACAACCGTGCATTGTACGGTTAGGCAACCTCTGTTACAAAATGTGCTTCCTAAGTTGGCAGAGTTGTCATATGAAATGTATCTATAGAAAAAGGAAAGAAATGTCTACATGCTGCGATAGCTTCAGATACACAACAAATTCACCTTGAATGAGGAAAATGCAATTTTTCATATCGGCTGAAGAAGGGGAAAAAAATATATATCAAACTTTCACAAGAAACAAAAATATGTCATGTGTCTCTGTAACATTTGTTGAACATCCAGATGAATGTTCGTTGGACTTGTCCCATATATCTGTAATCCCCATATATCGCATGGCCCCGATTATTTTCTATTGGGAACATATACCGGAAGCAAGAGAAAACGAATGCGACGACATATTTTATTTGTACATCAAATTGTTTGGTGAAAAAATCGATGGGTTTTTCTCTATGGAACCTTCTGGGAACTTGCTTGCGTCCTGTTTAAAGTATGGTTGGTTCTTGGTTGTCTGCTTTGTCTGTCAATTTGTATACCCTGGAACTCCAACTGTTCTTTGGAGCACACAGAACAATATAATTGAATTATTTAGCCAGCTGGCCCGCAGATCCACCTGATAATTTCTATGGCATTGTAACCCAAGTGTACTATGTACAATGAATATATACTGTGAGAAGTCCAGTTGTCCTATGATAGAAACAAGAGGCTCTTAAAATTCAAATTGGTCATTGTTTTGGCATTTTTTGCTTATTCGATGAACTTGGCAAAATTAATATCCTTGAATGATTTGAAATCAACGAATATATACTCTGCAGAGTGCAATTGTGCTATCATATGGAAAAGAGGGCCTTAAAATTCAAATTGGTGCTTGTTATGCTTGCGGTGATAGAATTTAAAAAAAAAAAACTTTTGTTTGCTTCATTTTTTTTACAAATAAGCCATTGAACATCCTTTAATAATTTAATGTAATTCACTTGTACAATATCAATAGTTAATATTAATAAATTAATATTTGAAAGAAAAAAAAATTAGATAAAGTTAGATAGGATGAGCATCCCTAAACAATTGCAATCTTGAACCCATGAGACGTGGAGTCCGCAAGTCAGCCTGTCAATTTGTATATCGTGAAACTGTGGGTGACATTTGCAGAGCACGGAACAAAAGAGGCTCAAATTTCATCCAACCAGGCCGAGAACCCGCGATCCAAAAAGTTCCCAAGTATGGAACAAGGGATTCGCATATGCTTTATAAAATCTCGTCCATACTTTCTAAAAGTACATGTTAACTATGTTTTGGTCGTTTGTCAGAAAACTTTTATATCAGTCCCCCAATCAAATTGTACAAACTTTCTCGTCTAATTAAATTCTGCAATACCAAAATTTAATATTAATAATTTAGTATTGAAAATAATGTTTTTAGATATGTTATATAGTTGATAGGGATTAGCATCTGTAAACAATGGAAAACTTGAACCCGCCATCCCTGAAGTCCATCTGTCAATCTGTATATCACAGAACTCTGACTGCTCTTTGGAGGACAGGGAACAATGAAACTGCAATGTTGAGGAAGTGAGCTCACAGGTCCTCTTGTCAATTTATATATCACAGAATTGTGAATGGTGTTTGTACAACACAAAACAATAGAGGCCCAATTTTCAGCACGCTACCTCCAGAGCCCCCAATAAAAAAAAATGGCTAAATATGGAATTCATACGGGATTGCCACGGGACAATAAAAGTGCAATGTTCAACCAACCAGCCTAAGTCTGCCTGCCAATTTGTATATCGCGGAAGTATGGGTGCTATTTGTAGGGCACGAAACAATAAAACCTCAATTTTCAGCCCGCTACGCCACCAACCCACGATCCAAAAATCGCCTGGGTATGGAATAAGGAATTCACATATGCTCTATAAAATCTCATGTCCATACTTTATAAAAGTACATGTTTACTATGTATTTCTCGTTTGTAGGAAAAATTTTATATCAGTCGATTCACCAAAATGAACAAACTTTGTCCTCTTCTTAAATTCTGCAATATCAATATGTAATATTAATAATTTAGTATTGAAAATAATGTTTTTTTATCAGTTGGATAGTTCATAGGGATTTCCATTCATAAATAATGGAAAATTTGAACCCGCTATCCCTCAAGTCCATCAGCAAAGTAGCTCGCAAGTGCTCCTGTCAATTTGTATATCATGAAAGTCTAGGTGGTATTTGTAGGAAACAGAACAATAGAGACTCTATTTTCAGCCCGCCAGGCCGTGAACCCAGGATCCAAAAAGTTCCTAAGTAAAGAATGAGGGATCCGCATATGCTCTGTAAAATCTCATGTCCATATTTTATATAAAGACTCATGTCCAGAAGTTCGTCTGTCAATTTGTATATCACGGAAGTCTAGGTGCTATTTGTAGGACACGGAACAATACATACTCAATTTCCAGGTTGTCAGGCCGCGAACCCACCATAAAAAAAGTTCCCAAGTATGGAATGACGGATCCACATATATTCTAGAAAAATAAAAATTCAATGTTCAACCAAAATAAGTTAGTGTTGAAAATAATGTTTTTTTATATGTTGAATAGTTGATAGGGATTGCGATCTGTAAACAATGGCAAATTTGAACCCGCCAACCCTCGAGTTCATCAGCGAAGAAGCCCGCAAGTCCTCTCAATTGGTATATCGCAAAAGTCTGGGTGATATTTGTAGGACACAGAACAATAGAGACTCTATTTTCAGCCCGCCAGGCTGCGGACGCGCGATCGAAAAAGTCCCCAAGTATAGAATGAGGGATCCACATATGCTCTATAAAATCTCATGTCCATATTTTATATAGAGACTCATGTCCACAAATTCACCTATCAATTTGTATATCACGGAAGTCTAAGTGCTATTTGTAAAACACAGAACAATAGATACTCAATTTTCAGCCCATCAAGCCGCGAACCTGCCATCCAAAAAGTGCCCAAGTATGGAATGACGAATCCACATATGTTCTAGAACAATAAAAAATGCAATGTTCAGCCAAAGTAATATAGTATTGAAAATAATTCTTTTTTATATGTTGGATAGTTGATAGGAATTACCATACATAAACAATGGCAAATTTGAACCCACTAGCCCTCAAGTCCATCAGCAAAGAAACTCACAAATCCTCCTGTCAATTTGTATATCGTGGAAGTTTGGGTGGTATTTGTAGGACACGGAACAATAGAGACTATATTTTCAGGCCGCCAGGCTGCGAACCCATGATAAAAAAAGTGCCCAAGTATCGAATGACGGATCCTCATATGCTCTGTAAAATCCCATGTCCATATTTTATATAGACTCATGTCCACAAGTCCGCTTGTCAATTTGTATATGGCGGAAATGTAGGTGCTATTTGTAGGACACAGAACAATAGATACTCAATTTTCAGCCCGCCAGGCCGTGAACCCGCGATCCAAAAAGTGCCCGAGTATGGAATGATGGATCCGCATATGTTCTAGAACAATATAAAATGCAATGTTCAGACAAGTAGCCCGCAGGTCCTCCTGTCAATTTGTATATCGCAGAAGTCTTGGTGCTATTTGTAGGACACGGAATAATAGAGACTCTGTTTTCAGTGCATGAGGCCGCAAACCTGCCATCCAAAAAGTGCCTAGGTATGGAATGAGACATCCACATATGCTCTAAAAAATCTCATGTCCATACTTTATATAGAGATTCATCTCTGCAAGTCCGCCTGTCAATTTGTATATCGCGGAAGTGTAGGTGCTATTTGTAGGACACAGAAGAATAGATACTCAATTTTCAGCCTGCCAAGTCGCAAACCTGCGATCCAAAAACTGCTCAAGTATGGAATGAGGGATTCACATATGTTCTATAAAATATCATGTCCATACTTTATAAAAATACATGTTTACTATGTATTTTGCGTTTGTCGGAATACTTTTATATCACTCATCTAACCAGATTGTACAAACTTTCTTGTCTAATTAAATTCTGCAATATCAATATTTAGCAGTAATAATTTATCAGAGGTTCGCTTCAGAATTTGTATATCGCGGAACTGTCAGTGCAATTTGTAGAGCGCAGAACAATAGAGGCCCAATTTTTTGCCTGCCAGCTCGAGAGACCCAGATCCAAAAAACTGGCTAATAATGGAATTAATACGGAATCGCTACAGGACAATAAAAGTGCAATGTTCAACCAACCAACCTACAAGTCTGCCTATATATTTGTATATCGTGGAAGTCTGGGTGCTATTTGTAGCACACAGAACAATAGAGGCTCAATTTTCAGCCCGCCAGCCCGAGAACCCGCAATCGAAAAAGTGTCTAAGTATGGAATGAGGGATGTGCAAATGTTGTATAAAATCTCATGTCCATACTTTATAAAATTACATGTCTACTATGTATTGTTCATTTGTCGCAAAACTTTTAAATAACTCGCCCGAGCAGATTGTACAAACTCTTTCGTCTAATAAAATTATGCACTATCAATATGTAATATTAATAATTTAGTGTTGAAAATATTGTTTTTAGACATGTTAGATAGTTGATAGCGCGAAAATCTGAGTGATATGTGGATGACATAGAACAATGAAAGTTCAATGTTGAGCCAACCAGCTCGTAGGTCCGCTTGTCAATTTACAAATTCCGCGAAATACAAATGGACGACCGATATGTCACTGAGATGCAATATGACCATCGGCCATTCACGTCTCTTGGGTATATCTTCTGTCGTTTTTCTTTTGTAACCCACAACACCGCTTTCCATTGGTATATCTTGGAATTAGTTTCGCCATTACTGTTGCCTTCGTACTTGTTTCCAGATATGCAATAATTAATCTTTAATGCTAGTAGCCATCCTGCAGGTACTGTTAACATTGTCATTAATGTCCAGAAATCAGGAGAATATTTATCATTACAATGAATTAAACTAAGATTTGCGCACAAGTATGTTATCCTTTCCAAGTATTCATTTGAAAGGCGATGCAATCTTTTTTTTGGGTGCGCGGATGAGTTGGTGCTTCTAAGAAATTTCTAATTCTTAATCTCTTTTCGTCGTCACCATCACCTTCACACTTTTTTCTAATTGTGTAATTAGTAAGATGTCATGGTGAAAACGCATTCCGCACGAGCGCTGGAAACTGTCATTGATCAGTTAAAGTCTCGAGGAGATATTCCATTGATAGGCATTAAACCATAATTTGCGGAGGGTTATATTATCCCTCCCCGATTTTAATTTCAAACATTGTCTCGAACAAACATAAATTCTTAATAACTTCTATCAGCAGTTCTCTCCACACATAGTAAACACATTGGAGCATAATGGCCAGAGGATCCACTATTCCAGGGCATATTCTTACTATTCATCTCCCTCCACCCAGGAGAAAACAAGGATATGGTGCCTTGGTACATCGAGAGATATATTTCAAGCCAAAAAATTCCATGGCAACCCTGAGTCCTCAAACAACCTGCCCACTTACAATTATGGTTGTTGCAAAAGTTGATGCCATGAATTGCAAGCCGTGAGAAGATGATCTGATGGACGATGATACGACAATGGATGGTGGAAATGCAAAGAATCTTCCCACTCCTGCGCCCAAATTGAAATCAACCATAAATAACGGAACTTCCCGGATCGGTGATGGTGGTGATGACAACACCAAAAAGAGTTTCAGAAAATAAACAGACGGTGAACGCAACAACCACCTTGCAGCACGAAAGTAGGAATTCCAGAGTTCCAAATTAGTTTGTTCTGGGCGAAAGAGTTTTAGTGTAAAGCAATGATATGTTGATGCTCCCAGAGATATATTTCAAGCCAAAAAATTATTGATTAACATCTTCGGGAATCAGGTCCAAAACGCTCGCTGCTGCAAGGCATTTTCCTACTAGTCATCTCCTTCTGCCCAAAATGGACTAATTTGGGCCTCTGGAATTTCATGTGCAATATGTGCCACTGAATTGTTTTGGACTATGCATAGGCGGTTTCAGCTAAGGGATGTTCCACTTCCCCTACAACCATTTTTTTCTTCTTCCTCAGCGGAAGCTTGTGAAAAATATCAATTTCAGAACAGGATGATTCATCGAGGATAAAACTACAAAGATATTGCATACTGTAGATCCCATGCCTGTGTTTGTCGCAGATACCTTCAATCTTTTGGCCTGAACAACTGGGTCCAATTTCTAAGGATAGATGTACAATACTTGTTGTTTTTCTTATTTTTTTAAATGGATTTGCTATTAAAAAATATTTTCCTTGGACTCTTCGTTGTTGCCTCTTTTCTGGGTTTAATGCATGTTCTAATTGGCATGGTTCGATGCTCTTGTACTTGTTCGATATTTTGTTTACTTAGCTTATTTTGCTTCTAAGATGGAACGTCTAACAATTATATGCCAATGTGCTGTGTGAAACCACCATCTTTTTATGCAAACAAAAAATGGAATACATAGTTTCAAACCAACGTTTAATTGTATTCGCGGTGTAGATAGAACATAGCAATACCAATGTACAATGTTGCAGCAAAATCGTTATTCTTGTTTCTAGACTTGCAATTATTAAGTTTTAATGCTAACAACCCATAATGCAAGAAGTTTGATACTTGAATTAATATGTTGCACTCATGGGAGAGTGTATCAAGAACACAGTTATAGTCACACATTCCAATAATGAAGTTTAGTAGTTCAGTTAATATGATACAGTCATGGAAAAATGTATCAAGAACATAGTTACACACGCACATTGCAATAAAATCTAATCTTCAACAACACATTTGTTGACAATTAGTAGAACATCATGGTTTTGCAACAATGGGGCTTCTTTGAAACCAATTCGTGCTTACGAAAACTGTCTTCCGCCTTTCTATTTGCCCAATATTTTATTCCCTCTAGTTTCTCTTCCTGGTTACTTAATCGTTTCTCTCCCGAAAATGCCTTGCTCCGCAGCTTCGCTGATTCACGTGTTTCACTGAAAAATTCCCAGAAATACAATTTAATCGTCGGGTCCTTCCATATTTAGTGGAACTATTGTCACCCCATTTTGAAACCCGTCTGTCTACTTTCCATACTTCGTCATTTGTTCAAATTTATTTGGCGGATCGTTGGTTTGGTGAGTTGAAGAAATATTCAGTTCGTAGTCAATGTTTCCTGTTCCTACGCCCCTTTGCAATTAGCAGTTGGAAATTATATATAAGATCTTATTTCTATGCATGCAATTAGAAATTTCCTTATTCCATACTTAGCCACTTTTCTACAATTCCACAAATATACAAAATGACCATTGAACTGCCCCATCGTGATCTCTTTCATTTTAGACATTTTTCACTCAAAAATTCCGAAACATGAAATTTGACCGTGCAACACTCGGTTGTCCTGACTATTCCTGTAACCCGTTTTTGAATTCTGTCCAACCACTTTTCAGAGCTTGCCATTCTTTCCTTTCTCTCCATCATCTTCGTCACCTTCGCACTTGTCTATAATAAAAGAAAATAAAAAGTTATATATATATATACATATCTTGTTTCTAAATATGGAATTATTGGCATTTAATTCTAAAAGGTCATCATGTAGAAACCGTATATATTGTCATTGATGGAGGAAAGGCTCGAGGACATATCATATTGATGAGCATTAAACCAAAATTTGTGGGGTGATTATATTATCCCTTCTGAGTGTTCATTTGAAAATCATGAAATCTCGTTCACAAGACGTGGCCTTCACACGTTCACGAAACCTCCATTCCTTAATTGCCCTTCATCGTACCCGCCATCTTCGCATTTCTAAATATGCAATAAATAAACTTTATTGCTAACAGTTCATCATGCACCACCAATACAGATTGTCATTAATCAACGAAAGGCTCAAGGAGCTTTCCCATTCATAAGCACCTAACCAATATTTACCGAAAAGTTACATTATCAGCTCTAACTATTCATTTAAACCATCCTCTGTAGCAAAGCAACATTTTCATAAAACTATGTCATCATCTCGACAACAGTTCTATGGAGATACAATGAACATCTTTGGGTGTGAGGACAAGAAATTCCACTGGTCCAAGGCATTTTCTTATTACTCAACCTTTGTCACAGAGAACCAAGTAATTTGGACGTCCAGGATTGCTCATGCAGATTGTGTCCCTGAAGTTTTTGACTGTAAGGACCTGGTCTCTTGGTGTGCCGATAAATTTATTGCAGAGAAAATAATTATTCCACTACAGGACTACTCTTTTGTTTCTTTGTCACCTCAGGTCTTCCGCCAGATGCTGAAATTGTCGGAGCCAACATTGACATTCAGAGGAGAAGATTGCAAACAGTTCCTAGCAAAGAATAATAACGAATTGGACCTCTTGCCCCTTTTTTTGGAAAACCCGCATCTAGTTCCTGAAGATATTACAAGCATGCAGGTTAGTTCATTTAGAAATCCATATCGCAAAATTTCCTGGTTGTTTACAAGAATAACAGGACAAGAGTCCACATCTACTATTTCCCGCATGGCTCTTTATATTTTGTATTTCACAGTCAATGAACAAGCCATTTTTTATTGGGGCAGGTTAATTTCCCATGAAAACTCTTCCCAATTGTCAAGCTACAAAAGGAAAAATAAATTTTACATGTCATCCTATTTAGTTTTTGCAATAACACATTCATGTCAATTTCCGCAACTATCTATGTCCAAGAATGTCAACTACGAATTCCACCCAGTAACGTTCTGGAACCAGGCCTTGTGGAGGCACAAGGCTTCCCACTGTTTTTATGAGGTTTTTAATGGCTTCCTGACTGTTTTCAAAGTTTTGTTGTTAGGAGAAGATGCTCCTCGCATATCTGAACAGGAAACTAGCTTTTTGGATAAGAAGGAGACACTCCAACATTTGGATAATTACACTATCATAAGAATTTTTGGCTCCACGGAACAACCTGCTCTCCTTCCATGTCACATTATGGACAAAATGTTTGTTGCAGAAGTAGCACGTCAATACAACTATTGGTTCCATCTATTCCAAAGGAAGAAAAAAAACCAGTTCATTCCTCTGCCTTGGAAAATAGGGGAGTTCGTGTTGAAAAACGTCAACAAAATTGATGATTTCGCAGCACATTCTAGCATATCCAACCTGGGATATGCTGAAGACATAAGAGGATTCGACCCCTATGATATTTTTAGACAACATTTACAAACACTTGGCCTGGACGATTGTTTTGTAAATAAACACCTGCCCAAAAGCAAAGACAGTGGTGACGATGGTCCTTCCTCTGTAGCTGACGAGGTAGAGATAGTGCAAAGCTGCACTAATATATACAGGGAACAGGCGAAAGGACCCAATGACAAGAGTGTTCAATCTACAAATACCACTCCAAAAAGCACAACATCTGGAAGAATCGCTCCAACAACCTATCATAGCAACAAAGAAACCTAGAGTTCTTCAAACAGAGGAGGAGATAACAACCCTCCTCACTCTAAAATTGATATTTCTCACAAGCTTCCAGTAGAGAAGAAGAGAAAAAAAAATATGGGGCGGTCGGAAGAGATAGAAATTCAAAGTGAGAAAATGGAACTTGACACTGATCTAGATACCATGATCTGCTTCCTTGATCAGCCCGGACATACCATCCACCATAGACATCCAATGGACATATACGTTACAAAAAAATTTGACGAATATGAATCCTTCGTGTTCCAGAGCATTGTTTTTGATAGCCGGAACAAAAAATTGATAATTCAGAAAAAAAAAAAAAAAATTGTTAAAAATAAGAAAGGCAAATCTCGTTCAGAGGTTGACGTTGCCAACATGCGGTTGTCTTAAATCTGTCAACTTCACACCACGACTGGAGAAGCACTTCATGATTCCATTGGAGGCATCAAGACCGAGAATGTCAAACTGAAGAACAGAATCAAGGAATTGGAAGAATCTTTCATTCCTATGCCATTGTTTGTCGATCCTTTGGCAATAGCCATGCCTGGCACCCCTTCACCCAATGTAAAAGCATCCTCCACCCTGCTCGCATCCTGTAAAATATATGTGGAGAACAATATAAAAAAAAAGAGTGGAACTGGTTACTAAGGCATGGAAAATATCACAAACCATCACTTCCCTTGGAACCAGGGCACATAGCTTGCTCGAGCTTTTGTAGATGGAAAGAAAAATTAAATAACCTGCATCTCATTGTCCATTCATGTGAACATTCCATATCAAAGAAATATGTATTATTCATAAAGCTGTCAAATATAGAATTAGCCGAGAAAACCTACGACTTCCAGGACCCCCACTTAATCGCAAACTCGTTTCCCTTAACCAGGAAAGAGTTTGATAAACAGGTTACTATGTTTAAGACCTTGTCTTTGCAAAAGTTTTACAACATCCTTCAATTTGATCAAGCTCGCGTCCATGACTGACTAGTCAAATATGCAATACAGAATGAGGAAATTCATCAAGGTCTCTCTAATATTTCTATCGACTTCCGGTAATTAGAAAAAAATATTTTCAACATAAAAATCCAGAATGAGATCAACGTCGCCCCAAGAGAGGCTACATTGAAGAATGGCTCGAAAGGCAATTGAAATAGGCCGTCGACGAAAGGCAACAAGCAGTTTCCAGCATTCCAGCAATTGTGGAGGACATCCTTGAAACCGCAGTCGTCGGTGACATCAATGAAATGACAGCCGCAAGAAAATAGCCAAAGGGCTCATATGTACCCTCACTATAAGTTTACTCATCGCATCCTTCTTTGTTTATCAATCCAGTTATTCCAGTTTCTTAAATACAGATGTATAGACAAACACTTATACCTTTCCATTTATTTTCTTTTGCAGTTATTGCACTCTATCTTCTTTCCACAATCCTGTTTCTTGTACATATTTCTCTAATGGTCCGTGAGAGCCCCAATCTCAGTCTACATGACAAACACATTGGAATTTCAGTTTATATGTAACAGACTTTAACTTTTTTGTATATTTCAAAATTTCCAGTAGTATGTAACAAACTTATATTTTTTGACAGATTTCAAATAAAAATGCATTTAAATTTTTATATGTTACAGAATCTATTCTTATCTTTCACCACTCTGTATGACAAATGCATTTAATTTTTAATATGTTACAGACTTTTATTCTTATCCTTCACCAGTCTGTATGCCAAATGCATTTACTCTTTTAAATGGTGCCCAACAATGCAAGCGTCATTTACTTATACCCCATGTTCACAAATGCATTTAAATTTTTATATTTCTTATCTCCTATTAATTTTATCTCATCATATATTTTTATCTTTCACTAGTCCATGTGAAAAATGCATTTAAATTTCCAAATTTATTCTTCCACTATAAACAATTTTTTTACTTTCTTATATACTTTTTAAAAAAATTGGTTTGCTACATACTTTCAAAAAATAGATGGTGCTCTACCTACCAACCCTCATTTGTTTTTGCCCCATCTTCCGTGATATACATGTTTCACACAACATTTCCATGATATACATTTTGCACCGAACACTTCGTTTCATTTACAATTCCACCCCATTTTCCACAATTTTCTTTCTAACTTCGTTGGCAGGGACTACACTTCCACACAGCCTTGTTTAATTCCCAAAATCATTACATTTCCATCAGTGCATCTATCACATCACTAGGGTTCGGGTTCGGGTTCTTGCAGAGGCATTCATGAATTATATGGGTTTTGGGTTTATACAGAGGTTGATAATCTAGAGGAGAATGTCTTAGAAGCGTACTTATGATTGTTAATTCTAAATCTAATCTATGCTTAGTTTGAATTAAAATCTTTGTTTACTTCAACATTAACCGAGTTTTTGGCGTTTACTTAGAAATGAAATTTATTTTAATTTAATAAGTTTACTTTACAGGAATTAAAAAAAAAAAAAAATCGGGCAAAGAGACTAATTTGATACTTTACAAAAACATGGGGTGGTTTTAGAAAACAAGGAGTAAGCTTTGTTACTTCAAAGATACATGAGTAGTGCTGATGTTTTTTTTAAGAAATGATTTTTAGAAACATGTTGTGAGGGGTTGCACCATGATGTCAAAGCATCTTTTGAAAGGTGAAGAGGAAGTAGTAAGGAAGAAAGTGTGTATAGAAACGTCAACTTCTTAGCTTAAATGCTATGAAAGTACACGAACAATTTTTGTAGTGTACAAATTTTTTTGTTTCAAAGTAATGAATAATGTCCTTATGCAATGTGATAGAGTGGCACTTGAGTTGAGAAATAGAAACTAATGTTGAATTAAGCAACTCAGTTAAGCAAATCCAGTTTAATGATTGTGTTTTTAATTTATAAATATATATTTAATATTTAAATATTAATTTTTAAATTTAATTTTATTATAATAATTTAACAATTTTTTTTATAAAAAAAAAATTTAACAAATATTTTAGTTGTTTTTAAGTTTTTAATTACTTTTGAAAATGTTTCAAAATAATCAATATCTTAACAAATATTTTTATAAAAGTTTTAAAATTAATTTGTGGAAAAAAAAGTTTTTAAAATTACACTTCAAAATCTGGCAAAGTAATTATTACTTGAGATTGACAAGATCTCATTAGTTTTAAGTTTCTTCTTTCTTTATTGAAGGTAAGAGCATAGATTAATACAGCTTTAGTGGGCCTAATGATTAAGAACATGTGTTTTCTCTTAAGAGGTCACAGGTTCAAATCCAGAGGGGGGTAGGGTATGTATACCTTCGTAGACTTTACCAGTCAAATCGTTGGGTGGAGGGGGGTCCCTTGTCCCACAAACAAGGGGGTCTCATACACCAATTTGGTGTGTTGGCT
>SNQJ01S0015561.1:76282-110159 GCA_010110895.2 Picea sitchensis
TCTTAAGAACCAACATAGATCCATCTTAACTCCATATCTAATCCCTAGAGATGCAATTTTTTTTTAGAGTACAAAACTTGAAAGAATGTTTGCATCTCTAAGGATTTGATGTTTCTCAACACATGATAGATCGAGAGTTAAAATAAATCTATACTAGTAGATAAATAAGTAAATAAAAATAGTGAATATAACAAACTTACATAATTATAACAAACTAGTGCATACTATGTGTTGAACAAATAGACTCAATATAACTAAATGCATAAATAACTAATAGTCTTTGTCAAAAGGTAATTCATATAATAAAAAAAATAGTATTATTATTTATGCAAAGACGACAATGATAGAACTTTGTAGAAATAATAAAAAAAAATCTTCAATGTGGAGTAAAACTTAGTAAATAGGTGAAATGACCAATGGGAAGGTTGGCATATGTAAGTAGCAATGTAATTTACGAGTGAAAAGGCTGGATGGTTTACGAGTGAATGGAAGGATTTGAATTTACAGAGAGTGAGAACTACTGTATGCAACCAAAGCCGAGTCTTGGCGCACTTTGGTGCGCCCCTGGTTTTACCATGGGGTGTAACCATACCTTCCTTTACCTAGTTTATCTCCTTATGTTCTTAGGCTCTTGTTTAGCGGCTCTTGTAAGTTCCATGTCCTCCTTTTAGCAGATTTCCCCTGTTTAGCATACTTCTAGTGGAGTGCAGGTGGCATTCCATGGTCCGCCTAGGTAGAGGTTAGTGGTTAGTAGGCGTTAATTCATCGATTGGAGAACCTCCACTATTTATTTTCACATTTAATACTATTCTTGGAAACTAGTTTCGATGGCTTTAGGAGTTACTCTTCAGTTATTGTACGTCTGAGGTGGCTTCTTGGTAACTGTTCAACTTTTCCTTCCGAGCTTACTATTTTTTCAGTGGATCACAGGTGGCCTGATCATGGCCCTGCCTAGGTTGGTAGTTATTAATGCTGACGTCCAAGATCTCATGGGAGTGGAGGATGGAGTCTAGTAAGAAGAAGGTCTTTTCACCTCTGTTGACACGCTGAGTACTTGTACTACCTCACTTAAACACACTCCAACTATTCTGACTTCCCCCGCCTCTTGTCCTAAGAGTCTTACTACAACTGAGTTTCTTCAACATAACGTTTCATTGCTAGGTTTAACATAAATTCCCTCGGATGTGCACCCGTGCTATCCTGCTCCTGATTTGAGAGAGAAGACGAGTCAAGCCTTTACAGGATCCCATAGTAGTGAAGGGTTACCGAATTTTCCTCCCCGAGGTGGTCGTCGTTTCCGGATGCCAAACAAGGCAGTGCGAAGGATGGTTTTAGGCTCTAATGTTGGCTTGGAGGAGACTTGCAAGTTGTTAATGTGCGGTCTCATGGGGAGACTTTCATATAGGAACCTGAGCTTTTCGACGCTCCCCATGTGGGTTGAGCAAGTTTGGGCTCCCCTTTTAGGTTACACTCCCGAACTTTTGACATTAACTAAAGTTTGGTTTGGTTTTTTATGTAATTCACTTGAATATGTTTTTCTCTTACTGCAAAGTAATTGGATTATCGGAGGGGGTAGCCTAATGTTGAAACGCTAGAGGGTAGAGTTCGACCCAGTTACATAATATTTCTAGCACATACACCTTTGGGTCCTTCTGCTCGGTTTACCTTTGCATTTTTGGAATGAAGGAGCCCTACAAGCAATCAGGAATTCCTTGGGCTCCTTCATTACAGTTGACAATCTTTCACTCTTGTCTATGTCATGGAAAATGGGGAAAATATTGGTTGCAATGAAAATTCATTATGATCTTCTTGAAGTCTTGGAGATTGAGTGGAGAGGAAGGCGTTTTTGTCAACGACTGGATTATATAGGATTACCCTTTAGATGCAGCTTCTGCAGGAGCATTGGCCACTTGAGACGTGATTGTAAAGGTCTTGTAGTGGAGGAGGATGATTCCAAAGACGTTTCTCTCCACCAACCTTCACCGTACTTGTCTACGAGTGTGGATTACACTGGTATGAGATCTTTTCATTTTCCATAGGAAGATTCTGATTTTCCAGTTACGGAAGGCACGGTGACGGGTAAGTTGAAAACTCTCTAACCTATACTTTACTCCACCTTGTCTCAGTTTGAAAAAGATGCTTTGGATGCATCGGATTGGCTAAAAAAATAGACTACTAATGTAGAAGTTTCCTTAGTAGTGGACAATTGTGGTGATGTTGAGTCTATAAGTATTATGGACAAGGGTTTATTCTCAGATATTTACACGATTGGTGAATCTCGGTCTTCTGGTACGGTTTCATCCTTAACTGATCTTCACTAGTCAGTTCCATCCACTTTTCTTTCAGTTTCTAATCCTATTCATAGCCCTCTTTCTTCTATCCTGTCGATTGTTAGGTCACTTGCTATCCCGTGTTACCATGAACCGGAAGATGATGAGCCTTCACTTCATGTGGTCTTGGACTCCTTACTACCTTTCATCTGTGACCCTAAATCTTCGGTCCAACTACTCGTCTACCTTGGAAACTCTATTATCAACCCTGGTGTTACTTTTGGTGAGTCTAGTAAGCCCAATTCTCATGTTGAAGGGGTTGGGAAAGATTTCACATGGTCTAGGGGTTTTGGTATTGATTACTCACCTGTAAAAATGAGGAGTGCCAGGAAAAAAACTATTGTTTCGACTCCTTTGATTCTTGATTCTCATCCATCCACTGACAGTGGGTCACTTAGAGCAATGAAGGCCCTTGCTTGTGCAAAATAATGATTTTTCTCTCTCTTAATATCAGAGGGACCGTAAGCACCCTGGAATCAGCCTCCTTTCGACGTGTATTGGACAAAACTCTATTTGACATTGTATTTCTTCACGAAAGTTTGGTATCAACTCATAAATCCAAATCCTTCATACACACCTTTCGCCCACACTGGGTTTGTTGTGCAGTGAATTATTTTGGTACTTTCGGTGGACTGTTGGCTTCATGGGATCCGGGCATTTACAATTTGGTTCTTTTTCTCACTGTTGGTGGAATTTTATTGAAATGATCTTGTTTATATAGCAAAAGGGAGATTGCATTGCTTAATTTATATGGCCCTTGTGTGGAGAAAAGAAGATCATGGACCCTTGTGGCGGATTCCAAACTGTTATCTATCAAAAACCTAATTATTGCAGGGGGTATGAATATTACTCTATCTTCGGCCAAAACTTGGGTGGATAGGCTTCAACGAGGTCTTTGGATGGTTTTTTCAAAGCCCTTTTTCAAAACAAAAATATTATTGATGTCGACCCGGGAAAGGTGGTACCAACGTGGAGGAACGAACATTCTAGTTCATATGCTATTTGGAAACGACTAGACAGATTCCTTGTTTCTGAAGATTTTCTATTGAGCGTTGGTCTTTATATATCATGGGTGGAATATCCATTTGTATCTGACTTAAAATATCAGTGATTATCCAGCTAGAAATATCTCCTCTTTTTAAGGCCTTCCCTTTCAAATTTAACTCGCAATGGTTGGTTGATCAAAATTTTACTGTTTTGGTCCATAATCTCTGGACAGATTTGAAATTCCTTAGCTAGAGTGGCAAATAGAAAAGGATGATCTGAAAACTTAAAGAGTTGAAATCCAAAAAAAAACAGTGGGCAAAGTTACACACCATAAAGGAAAAATCCCTTCTATTGCAAATTGAAAAAGATATAACAAACCTGCTTCAGCCTTCTTCAGGAGGTTCGAGAACATTACAAGAGGATTTAATTCTAAAAAATCTTGAACATAGTAGAAACAAGTATTTAAAGGAAAAGGAAGAACTCTGGAATCAAAGGAGAAGAGCCATATGGATCAAAAGTGGTGATCAAAACACCAAGTTCTTCCACAAATTTTCCAATTTCAGAAGAAATCGTAAGTTTGTTTGGGAAATAAGAGACAATTTGAGCATTCTGCACAGTGGCCAAGAAGATCTTAAAACAAAAGCAAAAAAATATTTCAAATATTTTTTCAGAGAACAAGATCCTTCGCTGACATTGGAACATGTCAAAGTGGTTAGTCTCTTCTCCAGGTTTATTACCAAAAATGAAGCAGTGGCATTATATCGTCCAATTATTTTGAGTGAACTAAAATAAGTTTTAACCTTATTTAAGCGTGATAAGAGCCCGGGGCCTGATGGTTGGATGGTAGAGTTCTTCATATATTTCTTCGATCGGGTAGGCGAAGACCTTTTAGAAATGGTGGAAGAAGAGAGAACCAAAAGTATTATCTCAGGTGGTCTAAATTCAACTTTCTTGGCCTTAATTCCAAAATTAAATAAACCACAAACCTTTGGGGATTACATGCCTATTTATTTATATAACCTTTATTATAAATAATCACAAAGATCATAGCAAACAGGTTGAAACCCCTTCTCTCCAAATCACTTTCGGATGAGTAGCTGGGATTTATGAAAGGCCACCACATTCAGGATGCTATTGGGACAGTTCATGAATGCCTTCATAGTATTAAAAGAAAGAAGTCAAAATCAATGGTACTAAAATTGGATCTTCAGAAGGCCTACGATTGCATCAATTGGGACCTGTTAAGGATGATTTTAATTCAAATTGGCTTGGGTGTTGATATGACCAATTGGATTACGAGTTGTATCATTTCCTCTTCCTTTGTTGTTTTATTAAATGGGGAGGCCATTGATTTCTTCAAAAGTGGCAGAGGACTCCACCAAGGTTTCCCCTTATCGCCTATTTTATTTATTTTGGTCATGGAAGGCCTCAACCTTCTTCTAAAAGAGAATCAAAGAGATGGCATGCTGACAGGTATTAAAGTATCCAGAACTATTAAAATTATTCATATGTTGTTTGTAGATGATGTTATTATTATGTCAAATTCTACTTTAAGTGAATGGTGGGAGATCGACAAGATCGTTAAACTATTTTTTTTAGCATCTGGTTTAAAGACAAATGTTCAAAAATCGACGGTTCTCCATGAAGGACTATCGGCTCAGGATCTTGATCCTTACAAATATTTTTTTTTCGTTCAATTTCTCTGACCTTTCTATTGGTTTCAAATATCTTGGTTATCACTTGAAAATCGAGGTGCAACGTGTTGAGGATTGGAACTGGATGTTGCAGAAAGTCGAAAAGAAGATTGGGAATTGGTGTTACATGTGGCTTTCATTGGGAGGTCTCCTTAATTTATTGAAATCAGTTTTAGAATGCCAATCGGTGTACTGGATGTCTCTTGAGATCATTCCATACACTGTTTTGAACAATCTGAGAAATATTATTTTCAACTTTCTTTGGAAAGGGAACAATGAAACTAAACATTATCATTTGTGCAAATGAAACCTTCTAACACTGCCAAAGAAATTTGGAGGGTGGGGTCTGTAGAATTTATTTGATTTCAACAAGGCATTGGCGACAAACTCTCTATGGCGTGTCCTGATGTGTGATGGTATTTGGAATAAAGTTGTTATTGATAAGTACCTTCCACACACTATGGTTAAAAATTGGCTCAGTCTCCTTCATTCCTTCATAAATCGTCTTCTAGATTTTGGAGAGATCTCTTGAAATCAATCCATCTGATCACACACTAGTTAAGATGGTCACCGGGTTCGGGTCAACTCATCGTGCTTGGTAGAGACAAGATCCTTGGAATGGGTGATAAATCCTTCATCTCATCTCCTCTTTTATCTGCCTTAAAAAATCAAAATATCACCTCTCTCCTGCAGGCGAGGAGGATCATGGCCCATCACTCTTCTTCTTTATGGTTTTCCAGTTCAGATTTAGGACTTTGAGGTGCTTTAGGATATGAAGGGAATCATTTTCGAAGGGCCCTCATTGACTCAGGTGCCTTTCTCCAAGACAGAGAAGATGAAATATTGTGGACCGGAGGTGATAACTCATGAATCATAAGTATTAAGAATACTTATCTAGCATTGCTAACAACACATGGTTTAAAAAGTGTATTGGGATGGAGACAAGATTTATGGAAATGGGACTTGCAGCTCAAAATAAAATGCTTCATCAGGTTGGCAGCTGAGAATAAGATCCTAACATGGGAAAACTTGAATCTTAGAGGATGGGAAGGACCATCTCGGTGTTACCTTTGTCTCCAAGAGGTTGAAAGCACTAATCATATCTTTATTCACTGCACCTTTGCTAAAACAGTTTGGGAAAGATTGGCTACGATTCTGAAATTCAAAAACTGCTAGAAAGGGAATACTTTAAATGATCGTTTCAATTTCTGGGTGAATGATAAATCGGTCCCAATATTGGTTACAACACATACTTGCTGGTTTATATGGTTAGAAAGAAACACAACTGTCTTTGAGGAGAAAAATCCATCAATTCACACAGTGATCTTTAAAACATTAGGCTTTCAAAATTGTGGATTGAAATCTCAGAAGTATGCGCCTTTGCATTCTATTATGATCCAATAAAAAAGGAATATTATCACAACTTGGTTTGATGGAGCTTCTCAGATGGATGGAAAATTTTGTGGAGCTGGTGGTGTCTTTAAAACTCCATATTTGACAGTTTATAAATGGATTTTTAATTGTGGGAGAGGCACAATTACCAAATAAGAATTAATGAGTGTATGGGTGATGCTCAGGTTGGCATTACATCTGTCTTTCCACAGACTCCAAGTCCTGGGGGATTATAAATTAGTTATTGATTGGCTCTCTGATAGAGATAGACTTCAATCAAGTACCATTGAGGGTTGGAAGGATAGAATAAAGGAATTAATAAAATCCTTTCAGCATATAAGTTTTGGGCATGTCTTCAGGGAATACAATGTTGAAGCTGATCATCTCTCAAATATGTATTTATAGCAACTAGAAGGTCGGGTTGCCTTTTCTCAGTGGACAAATGGGGTAGAAGGCCCCAAGCTTTTTCTTATTATTTATTAGCCCCTTCACCTTCTGGATGGGTTTTTTTGTATATATAAGGATTATTCCTTTTCTACTTTCCTCTGTTGTATCTCCTTTGGAGGTTTACCACCCCAAGTACTTTTCAGTTTTCAGTCTTTTTGCCGATCTAGTCCTGATCCTTTTTGGATTCTGGCTCTAGTTGTTTCTTTGTATTGGGAGTATAATTCCCTAGTGTCTTTTTGGGACTGTCTATCACCTGTACCGATCTTAGTCTTGGATCTGATATGTAAACAAATTGTATCTCTAATATAATTGGGCAAATTTTCTATTGGAAAAAAAGTAGCAATGTAATTGTTTGGAGTAAAAATAGGTAAAAGTAAAGTAAAGTAAATATATTTGTTGTTGAGTCAAAAATATATGTTGTTGATTGGGATGTGAGTGGGAGAAACAATGTAAAGTGTTTGCAGTGGAAACATTTTGCATAAAACTTTGTAAAAATAAGCAAAAAGGTAATGTTGTTATGCATATGCATAACAAAATGTTTTTTTAAGTATATACTTATATTAAAAATAAACTTTAATTGTTCCAGGAGCTTGAGAAACTCTACTTGACTTTTAAATTATTGTTTTTTCTTTTTCAATACAAAGGTTCATAACACATAACCCAAGCAACGATGTAAAGGAAAACATCTAAATAATTTTTAATAAATAAAAATATATAGCTCTATAATATGAAAATATTAGTAAAAATCTCACCTAAAAATTATAATAGGTGTAATAAACGCCGAGTCATTTTTTTATTGAAACTACCAATAAATTTTTAAATGTTTGTTATTGATTGTTTTCAATTAACTCTCTCTTTGATTTAAAATATAACACCACCCTCAAAAATTGAATCCTTGTACAAGACGACAATAAGTACTCTGTGACAACAACTAATCATAAAAAAATTGCAATAAGTTTAATCATGAGAAACATAATGGTGCTCACTAAGATGATCTTAAAACATTGCAAACAAGAGGATCAAAAAGAAATAATAGGATAACCAAATGTTCAATTTTACTCTTTCTATTGTGCATAAGTAAATGTGTGCGGATATAAAGGAGAGCGATGAAATTTTGGATGCTTCGCACATAAGACCTAGTCAAAAGTGTGTGCAAGATAGCATGTGCGAAAAACAAAGGATCTAAAGTTCCATGCATAGAATATCAGATATGGCATTGGACTATGTGTATATATATAAAAAAAAACAGAGACGTGGATCATAACCAAATGTCCAGCTTGACTCTTTCTATTGTGCATACATTGACATGTGCGAGAAGCATAGTACGTAAAGTTCTATGCACATAATACAATATTTAGCATCTGAATATGTAAAAAGAAAAAAAATAGAAACACGTAGTATAAAACTTAGTAAAATGTAGTATGCAGAGGCAAAGATGTTCCCGAAGAAACGTAAAGTGTGTTGATGGAACGATTCACTCAATATGAAAAGTGTGCAGAGGATATGATGTGTAGGTGCATGAGAAGCAAAGGGACTGTAGTTTTCCACACAAGACAAGGCATTTAGCATATAAATATGTAAAAACATCTACCATAAAAACTTTGAAAAGAGATTGTAGAGAGGAATATATGGAGAGGCAAGGTGGACTACACCCATGTATGATGTGCCTAAAGCAATGTGAGATTAACAAAAGCCAGGATTTTCGTGAGATGATGCAAACTGTGCATAGCTTAGGATATGTGGAAATCATATGCGATCAAGTTCTTTGTGCAATATATGTTACTTGTGAAAACCATATGCATAGTCCAAGATGTATGGGAAGAAAAAGTGTAATGACGCTACCATTCGCTCAAATCTATGTAAAGTGTGTGGAGGATGCGATGTGTGGGTGTGTGAGAAGAAAAGGGTGTGTAGTTGTCCACACAAGACATGACATTTCACATATAACTATGTAAGAACATATACCATAAAACTTTGTAAAGAGATTGCAGAGATGAAGATGTGGAGAGGCAACACAATGTGCATCGAGCCTAGGATGTGCTAGGATGTGCACGAGACAATGGAAATTGTGTACAGGTTAGGATATGAGGGAAGAAGATGTGAATGAGTTACCTTTACAATAAATGTTGCTTGTGAAAACATTGAAATTGTAAGCAACACATCAAGAAATAAATTATTGGTATGAATTTTTATTTATTTATTTATTTAATTCTTCCGAGCTTGAGAAAAGACAATGTGAATATGACGAAAGACGTGAAATGAAGTCCAAAAGTAGCAACATTGTCAAAGTTCTAGCTTAATAGGAAAATTCATTTTTCAACTGAAGTGAGAAAATACGGTGTATAGAAAAGTGAACAAATCAAATACAATGCAGAAGTAGAGGAATTATTGATGTTTCAGCTTTAGGATTTTTTTTTTTGTAAATAAGACAAATGAAAAACATCACTATGATACACCATACAATGTTGAATGGAGTAGGGAAGATTGTTTTGTAGTTTTTATGTGATTTAAATGGGAAACATAAATTGTCACAAGGCTGTATTCTATTCAATATTCACAATATGCTATAAAATTTACAAATGATAACATAAAGGTCAAAATAGAATTTTTGCACAATGAAAGTAAATATCCAAATATTCAGAGAAGTGGACATGATATATCATGATATTTCATTGAAAAATGATATACATTTAAGAAAAAATTGACCATTCAACTAGAAAATCAAAGGTTTGAAAACCAGTTGCCATCTATGCAAAAATTGTTCTTTGGAAATGACCAAACAAATATGCAGTTGTTTTTAAATAATGCTTCTTAAAAAAAGTCTAAAAGTCAAATAGGATTTCCTAGAGTACAAGTAAAGTAGCATATATGAACATAAATTAAGATGATGTTTCATTGAAAAATCATAATGAGTGAAAGCAAAGTTGAAAATTCAGTTTTAAACTCAGAGTTTGAAAAATCACTAGCTATCTATGATAAAGAGTTCTTTGGAAAGTTCAAAAAATATATAATTGTCTTTTAAATAATTTCCGTAAAAATAAATGTGTTTTTCCAAATGGACTGGGATTGGGGCTCTCGTCGACCAGTAAATGGAAGAAAGACCTGGAAGAAAGAGAGAAATATAGTTGTAAGGAAGTGTTAAATTTACAAAGGACATAAAAAAATAATTGTGACTCATTACCAAATGAGAAAAATAAAAGGATATCAGAAGTAGATGCAAAAAACTGATTACCTACCAAGAAGTGAGTATTCTACTATTGTCATTTGTCCTTTGTTGTTGTGTATCTTCTTTTATGATTTTTTATTTTTTGGGGGGATTTTGTTGAAGAAACTGTATGTGGTGGCTATTCTAGGTTAATAATTTGTTGCAAGGAATTCTTGAACCAATTATCAATATCGTTTTTAATTGGTGGGATGGTGATTTCTTGCTTAACTTGAAGCACACAAACATTTTCTTCCATTTCTTTGCATTCCAGTTGCAGTTGTTCGATGGCTCACAAGTGTTCTTCATTGTCATTAACAAATGTAACAAGCCATTGTTTCAATTCTTCTTTAGGAAACTCAACGAGATTGTCGAAGTCACTAGCTAATGAAGTCTTCATTGTTTCTAAGGCACTATTAAGATTTTATTTGGTGATCTTTGTTGATTTTTTGAAAAGTTGTGGACCCTGCATTTCTTTAATGACATCAAATTCTTTTAAAATAACATCGCCTCTTCTGTCATCGATATTTTTGCAAGTAACAATTACATCTTGCAACATTTTTATTCATTTTTCCTAGCCTGCCTTTATTTTCCATATTCTATTGCTATTGGGGAGTCCCTACCGATTTATTCAATGGTCATTGATGTTAGTCACCCATGCAACGAAAGTGTTTAGCTCATTTTTGTAGGACGCTTCATCATGCTACAAGTCTCTTTGCAAATATCCAGTAAAAATTAAAGTCCTTTGTGAAATATCACGTAGACCGGTACTGACTTCCCATGCCTGTCTCATTATATCAAGTTTTATGTTAATGTTATCAACAACATAGAGTCTGATTCCATTCAACAATTGCAAGGCCTTTGTGATTGGCCTTGACATTGTTGGTGTACTTGGAGGAGTTTGTTTTACTGAAAGTATGGCCAATGGTTCTGCAAACAATGGTTTGGGATTGAGTGCCTCTTCAAGTTCACTTATTCTTTTCTTCAATTTAATGGTTTGCAATTCTTGTTCCTGAATTGAATCTGCAAGAACATCCCCTATAGAGTGATAAATTTTCATGTGTTCATATGGTGCAACTCTTGATACATCGACCATTGACCTTAATTTATGAAACACCTTTTTGTGTTTGACACTGACCCTTTCTATATGAAAATCATTTTTGTGCCTCTTATATTGAGTAATATGCAGTGTTAAGGACTGGTTCTCAAAGAACATGGGTTCCTCTTTTGCAAGGTCCTGTGTAATTTCTTGGATTTCAACAATTCTCTTGGCTACTGACGAACCTTTCAATTACCTTTTAATTATCTTAATAAACAATTGGAAAGTTCATTTAATTACCAATCCAGGGTCGTATTGACTTTCGATCTATCATGCACTGTATATGCAAAATACTCTTGTTGTTTATGGAAAAGTTGTAGTATGATAATGTCACAAATCAAGCATTCAAGGACACTTCTAGATCAAGTCACCAGATTATGCTAATTCTAAATTGTGCGAAACTAAATGTCAAACATGGAGGAAAGGAATATCACTCTTGCGGAAAATGAATCACTCTTGCAGAAAATAAATCACTCTTGTGGAAATTGAAACTACACTTACGAAATTGAAATTGCACTTGCTAAATTAAAATCGAGTTGCGGAATCGAAATCACACTTTGTGGGAATTGAAACACACTTGTTGAATTGAAATCACACTAAGTAGGAAATTAAATCTATGCTATGTTCGAACAATGACTGATTTCACTATGCTGGAATCCTTGTTCAAAACAACCATGTATCGCTTATCAATCATAAAACTATAAAAACATGATCAATGAAGGTGTAGATGAAAACAGAGTTGCATCGCAAAAAAAAATATTTACAATGAATCGAGTTGCAACGGAAAATGGTCACAACACGAATTGCAACGGAAAATGGTCACAACACGAATTGCAACAAACAGAGTCACACTAATTGGAGTTTAGAATAGATATAAGATGATTTGTGGCTTATAATCAATATCACACAATGCACACTTTAGAATTTGAATTTAATGAGTTGTAATAGAAAGAGAAATATATAAATATGAATGAATTGTAGCTCACTAGTAAAACCATATTACTTCAATTAACAGTTCATATCCCACATGGATTGCAACTATTCCACACAAATTTAAGTTTATACAAACAACAATTTAAAATCACAAAATTGAATCTACTCGAATCTTTGATTCCAAATATGAAAGAAAAATGTAATGTACCAAATAACTGAATACAAAATATCACAATAGATCTAAATATATTTGATTACAATCACCATACAATATGTATGAAACAATATAGAAAACCACACTTTATTATATCAAACCCTTGAGGTAGGGAAACACCATACAATGGATCCTATTATGAAAGGGATCCTCTCATGTTCACTTGCCTCTTCGAGGGGGAATCCTCCTATTGAGCTACCACTAACAATACAATACTTTTCTTCATGTCCCATTACATTGCTTGAACCCCTTTATATAGTGCTACCATCACCTAAGAACATTCTAGAGGAGGAATCTTTTGGAAAAAGAACCTTCTAAGAAGTCCTCTTACATTTATTATATCTAACTACCATAGTGGGCCTTATTTAATAATATAGTGGACATAATCCACCTTACATTGAATGGCCTCCACTATTATCACTATGGGACCTCTAGGTCCCCCCACTACCTCTCTAGCCACCTAACATTCCATCCCCCTTATGAAAGTGTTTTCCTGAACGCTTGATGTACAACCATATACCAGGGTCCCATCAATAAGTGTGGACCATAGTGCTAAAGTAGACTAGAGAACCAGGGTCCCATTCAGAAATGGAAGCCACCATGTTGAAGTAGTCCAACTTCCATTATAAACCAGGGTCCCATGTCCAATTGCCCATGTGAAATCCACACGAAAGATATCAACACCCCATAACCCACTAAAAATGATGCTCCCAATACTGACACCTATCATGTGGATCCAAGTAAGATTATCCATCCACATAGTGGGAAAGGGTCAAAGCTGAATCTGGAAGGAACAATACCATTGTAGAATATGCAGGCTGGAAACTGGTAATCATAACTATCTCCTGATGTGTCACATTTATGTTCTCTACAGAAGGTGGAGTAGAGTCATCAAATAAAAGATGGAATTGGTTGTCATCCCAGAAATGCCAACTATCCATATACCAATCATCACAATCATCCTCCAAATCATACCAAGCATACACTTCTTGATGATATTCATCCATGATGTCTGCCATAAGATATCTCTCTTGAAGGAGAGCTGATGACCGTTGACTATAACAATCTCTATGGTCTTGTATATCTGATTTGACTACTTCAATCATGTGTAGAATTTCCATGAATTGAGAGTGCATATCCATTGGAAACACCACATATAATATACCAAAAGAAAACTCTTAAAATGATTTATCCAATGACACTGATTTGGTAGAAATCTGAGCACCCTATGAAAATTGATGAACTTTGCAGTATTGTCGCCATTACGAAAAACCCCAAAAAATAGAACAAGGGTTTAAAAATAAATTACTGCAGAAAATCGTGGCTTTTTCCAGAAAAACCCTAAAAAACTGTTGAATTTAAAATTCTCATAACTTTACTTCCTAGACTATGTTTCAATTGATTTTGTTTTTGAAATTGGGTATTTTTCCGAGTTGAATTCAAATAACCATTTTTTTTCCAAATTCATCTCATAAAGTTTCATATCTGAACCTGAAGTGCACCACCCTCTTTTTCTTCCCTGGAAAAATGATGCAAAAAGAGAAAAACAATCTTCCCTTCTTTGGCCAAGGAAAGTGATCTGATACCAATTGTTAACCCACACATTGCACTTTTATATACACAATTCTAGGAATTGCAACAAACTGAGAAGTAACTATGAATGAGAATCAAATGTGCAACAAACTACTAAATTATAAAAATAAAGAATGTAACTACATGTTCTAAATTTACAGACAATACCTAGCTAAGGAGGGGGGCCTACCCCCTTAGATAAGGCATTGGAAGATTAATTCAGAATCACATGAATGCTCAATAAATCAACACATGAAAGAGTTAAAGAAGGACAATAATTATATTATGAAAAAGTATGGAAGGATAGAAACAAATGTGCAGTTACATAGAAACATTGTCCTTCTCCTTTTGAGCGTAATAGCTTGGGTCCTCTTATAATACATTCATAATCTAAAATCATACAAGAAATGAATTGACAACCATGTGGAGAAGGTTGTTCATCCGTTATGACTATATATAGGAAAGGTCGTACGTTGTTGATTCGACAGATGAGCCAACATATTCATTTAGTTGCTCTTCTGTTTGTTGATTTCCTATCTGAATAGTCATGATTCAACTAATGTGTTGGTGGGGATTTATTTAGAACTGCAGTTTCAAGAGAACTGTCACATGTCGAACTACAACAAATGTTGTTTGGTAATGGAACTGTAGATGAATCGATATATTCAGGATGTCAGCAAGTGGGTGTTTGGTAGTTTTTCTAACTTGGAATAGAAGCAACAAAAATAATGACTGGAACTGCAACAATTAAAATGTCACCTGAAATTGTAGCAATGGTGTTGCACCTTTCAGAATCAAAACAATAGTTCTACAATTATTTGGAATCGCGACAACAGTGTTGCAACCTTTGTAGACCTTTTCTGCAGAAAAATGTAAATGCAAAGAAACAACAAATTCTATGGAAGACATGCAATAATAATCGTAAAATGGCATAGAAGATGTGAACTATACCTTGGTGCCAAAATAGAGTAGTTATATGGAAGATATGTCTTAGAAATGAAAGGATGATCAAAATGGTATGGGAAAAAGTGTTAGATGGGTGCCAAAAATATGTCAATTCAGGGGCCCATCAACTACCCAATCAGGTGTATTTGTTCTCTCAATTTCCATATCTTCAAGATTTGTTGGAGTTCCTATATCTTACAAATTGTCTCTATTTGGGGTTCGTTTCATTTTTTTATGCACACTATATGTGCACATTCAAGATTTGTATGGTGTGGTTTCTCACCACCATCATCTCCAATATATTTTTTGTTACTATCTTCTATGTTTACCTTGTGTTTTTATGTTATTTTCTTAGGTGAGGAGCTCTTACATGGCTAGTGATTGGAGGAAGACTAGACATTAGGACTAGTTTCCCCCGTTTTCCTTGGTTTACCCTAGATTTTGGTATTTGAACTTGTTTCTATGAACAAGCCATCGCTGCATGCATATTTATCCTTTTTTATAGATTCTAAGTGATTTATTCATCAAATATTGTAAAAAGGTTGTTGTACCTTATCAATGCTAAATGTCGGGAGAACATGCCATCGAGATAAAAACCCCCTAGGGGTTGTGCTTCTTTTAGATTAAAAATATTAAATGTCTCTAAGACCTAATTCACATTCACTATATTCCTGATCATTGTATCCCCAACTCGAAGAGGCAATGTAATGGATTGTTTTTTCTCTTTCTGTCAAATAGAATACACCAGTATTTATAACGACGATAAATTTCTGCAAAACAATATCTATCGCAGAAAAATATGGCGAGTTGAAGTGGGTTTTATTGACAACCATACAGGAAAATGTAAGTGTGGATTTGTTCTTGAATGTAAATTCCCTTTCCCTTAAGAAAATATTTAGCTTCCTATTTTATTCTCTTGGGCTTTGCCCCAACCACGATGTGTCTAAACTCTCTAAAAATATTATCTTGAACAATGCAAAAATTGAATGGTGCTTTATGTTTATATAACAATGGGTACCATAACTAAATTGGTTCATTGTGTATATTAACAGTTGCCTTGACATGGAGAATATTAAATAAATTGCAAAAGACAATTGTGAATGCCAAATACGCATCCATGAAAAATATTTGAGAGCTAAAGTGGTTACTTAAGTCAAAATAAAGTTCATTTGATATGACATCCACCCAATCAAACATGGAATCCTTGTGAAATGAAAATTACAGTGCATATAGAGCTAACTTGGGTATATGTGAAGTCGACTTGCAGCCAACGACACAGGTGAACAACCATGAAAATCCCCAGTATGATTCTTGTATCAAGGTTATATCGATTGCTGAAAGGTTGGCCAGGATGTTTGTAGAAGGTAGAATAAAGTATCTCAACACATTAGAGACACCTACCTGAGAAGAGAGGAAAGTGTCTACATCCACAATCTGAAGTATTTTATTTGCAGAGGGAAGAAAAAGAATTTTATTGAACATTTTCGGAGTAAGCACAACTAGATTCTTTGTTTTTGTTGTTAGTTTAATCATCCTTTTTCTTGAGTCGAACCTTCGAGCACACCATGTTACGAGTTCTTTGAAGTTAAATATTTCAGGAACACAACCAACATTGACCAGACTTGTGGTCCAGAGTCTATCCTTTTTCTTTTATTTTGGTGACTTGTTCAAGAACCACTAGTACGAGGCAAACTAATGGAAATTCTTGTCTTCATTGGCTAGTGAATTGACAATATCACCGCAAAAGGGCTCTTTCCTTTGTGTTTTTCCATGGTGATATTTTTTTAATGAACCTTGGTTTAGGTGAACCTTGTGAATAGTGTATTAGTGTTGGAGTGCGATGGGAAAACATGGGTTTAAACATTAAATCACCAACAAATCCCAAGATATCATCCATTTCGGCATCACCAGCAAGTAGGTGAAGTCTCACCCGAGGTACCTTTGGGGATTGTAGGAACTAGGTTTCCGTAGTCATGGAGGAATATGAGGCATTCATCCTTACTATTTAGTTAACATGTATTCATCCAACATATGAGTGAACTCACAACAACATCATAACATCTAACAGATTCATCTTACTTAACCATTCATGCATTATATGTGTGCCATAAACATAATATAAACAAAACACATCACAACATACATCAAGACACAAAGATTTCATGTGGTTCACCCCAAATTGGGCTACACCTACAACGACTAGCTTCTTATATTATCCATTCATGATTAATCCCTAAAACATGTGCATACTACTCCCATAAAATAATCTTCAGTTAAAACCCAAACATGTCCAAGTCGTTCTATATTGCAGTGCACACATACCTCTCGACTGACACTCAACTCATCTCATACTCCTCAACTAGAAAAGAGTTATTCGCTGCCCAAAAACTCTCTCTGATCAACTCACTTACTGACTGACCCCCTTCTACCCTAAACCCATACCTATTTATACATATACATTGGGGCTTAGCCCATTACAATGTGGACAAAATGTCCCAAAAATCCTAACTAACTTTCTCCTTTCATGTGCTGGCTCCTGAAAATGTGCTAACTGTCTTCTGTGTGAACTGCTCCTTTTCTGACTTGTAGCGTAGTTTTCTCTTGCGTGACCCCCAAAACTTACCCAAAATGACCTACTCCAACATGCCCCCAACATTAAATTGTGTCTTGTCCCGAGAGGCCTGCTTCCATGTTGCCATGAACTTGCAAAATGTTTCTCATCTGGGAAAGACCTTTTCTTTGACTTGTTCTTCCTACTACAAGATTTGTTCTACTATCTTTGTTGTAATATGAGTCCTCATCTTCTCTTCATTGTATTATGTTTCCTTCCTCACGATTCCTTGTGTAGCTACCAGTTCCCATGCTACTCATAATGCTTCCTCTTGCAACGTTCTAACTTTTGTACACAGGCCTGTTGTTTTGCTGTTAATTAGCTCATGTATAAGTGCATTCATATTTTCTTCCATTGGAAGAGTGATCATGGTTTCCTTTAAATTTTTCACCCTATCTTGCACGACCTGCAACTTCTCCTGATTTCTTCCAGCTCTGCATCTTTTGTTAGTTGTTTCCACACCTGTGTGCTTTCGTCATACAATTTGGCACACTCCTTTGCTAAACTCTTGATGCTTTCTAATTTCATTGCCATTGTATTCTCTCTCTATTCCCTTTCTTCTGGTGGAGTGCTTGGTATCTGACGTGCTTCCAAATAATTAATCTTCGTGCAAAATCCATAAATAGATTTTTCAATCTTTGTAATTTTTTCTTCCAAGGAGGTGTTTTCTTATACAAACACTTATGGTATATGATGATATATCCCTTGTACTACATGTTGCAATATCTTTGTCCTTTTTGCAGCTTCATCTCTCTCCAACCTAATTTGATCGCATTCCTCCTGTAATACATCCTTATCTTCGACTTCCTTTGTCAACTCCATCGATGTTGACACCACGCACACTCAAATTTCTTGTGCGATGCTCATCTTCAAACTATGTAGTATTTCTTCGGGTAGTTGGGATAACATCAAGTTGATATTACTTAGTGCCTTTGCTTGTTCCTATAACTCTGTTGTAGGGAAATCCAAGGCTTCTATCTCTATCTTCATTACTCAACGCTCACCTGATGTCATAGATGTCATCGGTTGAACCTTTGTTGTTTTTTTGTTCACCTTTTGTGACTGGTACGATCCTAGTGGTCTCCAAAATTTAATGCAGTTTGGCAATCTTCACTTGCACCTATGATTGCCTCTCTTCTTTCTTCTGCGCCACTCGCTCAAAATCTTCTTGAGTCACCTCCTTTAATTGATCTGTAATTTTTTCTAAGTAATCCTCTTTCCTCTTCTTTCGTTGTGGTACCAATTTTCCCGTATCATGTTCCTTTAGCTTCTTTTTTGTGCATGATACTATATTCTATGTTGTTCTTGTTCCATTTCCTTCATGTTCTTCTTTGTCATCATCGTCTCTTGTCTCTTATATTTTTGGTTGTTGTGTCTTTGGTTTCTTTGTTTTTGTCGGTGGGATATTCCACTCATCATCCCAATATTTCATGATGTATCCTATTTCTTCTTTAGTTACCCTATATCTCATGGGAAACCATTCTTGAGTTGTGTCCTTCTCTTGGATGTACATGTGACGACGCCCTGTTTTAAATCACACAAACTCCTTGTAAGTTTCTACCACCTATAGTAATATGAATGGTGTCCTCTGGATGCTCTCCTGAATAACCTCCTTATAGATGTAGAATGTAATATTGTTATCCTGCTATCTCTCCTTATGCACGGTATGCCACAAGTTAGTGTATCTCTCTACCAAGCATGGTTTGTTTGTTGTTGACAAAAATTGTGAGTCCTCCATCTCCCTCTAAGCCACTAACGCTGTCAATATCAACAACCATGTGTAATGAAATTTTGTACCTCTGTATTGAGCTGCCATGCAGCCTATCAGAAACTGGCTGACTAAGAACGTCTCTCATTTCATCTGTACTCCTTCCACACACTTATATTCCACTGTTATCACACCTGCCAACACTTGATCTCTATGACACTTCCTCAACAATTTGCAAGACAAAACTTGCATTGCAAACTTGATGCACTCATCATTGATACTTGTTGCATTGATCCTACGTGCTCCTATGAACATATCAATTTTTTCTTTCATTATTTCTGACAAAGATTTGTTCTTCGACTTGTCTAAAAATAGAGGTGATGGGTACTCGATTTCCATGGAAAACCAAGTTATCCACATAATCAATTATGTGTCAATGGACACGACCCTTTCCAACCATAAATATCCTTCATTAAAACAACTTAATAGCATCTTAACACATGCATTATTCTCGAAACTCCTACCAAAGTGCAGGATATCTAATAGGTTCAGAATCCCTTCTTTCACCAACCCCGATGCACTAGGATGTGGGTCAACCTTGATAAATGAAATCTATGAACAGATGAATGGATTCAATTGTTTCCTTAGTTATATATCAAAGAACTTATTTTCGTTTGACAGATCGTGATTTGCAAACTTCAAGCTTGGTACTTCTCCTAGCATATCCCCTTCAACTATTACTTCGGGTGGAATTTTAGGTTTCATGATCTCATACTCCACTTCCTTCTATAACTAAATACTATCTTAGTTGATGGATTTCTTGGTGGTATGTAATCCTTCAGAAAATTGGCCGAACTTGGTTCTGATATGAATGCTCCTGGGGTACCTTCATGTACTGATGCTACCAGTGGATTTGCATGGTCTTTCTTGGTCCCTAATGTTGATGTCGTTGCTTCTTTGGGTGGTGCCATGTATTTATGCAACTACTTTCTATAACTTTTCTTACTCAACTCTATCTACATTCACTCAAATCTTTTATCTTGTTTCTTCTATGAAAACTTCGAATAACAATACCTTATGGCCGTCAATCCTTCAATATTTGTTATCACTTATCGCTCGTTGTTTCTATTCTTCATGCCCAAACCAACTATCCGATCCACTTACTCCACTTACCTTTATATTCAATGCTTTTCTTAACCTTTATTAACTTTGTTTTCTCGGCAGATTATGCGTTAGATTTTCTATCCTTTCAAAATATTCTTTCTGTAACAGCCCTCCGTTACACCTAAGAAAAAGAGAAGGACAAAAGGTAATTTTTTTTTAAAGCATAGGAATTTGCGTCAACACATAATTCAACAACGCCTACTCAACGACATCATAATTAAAGGAATTACAAGTGTCTCATCATCATAATCAATAATGTCAGAACCGATGCATCAACATATTTAGCAATGACATATAATTAACAAATCATCATAATTGAATAACGACACAAAATTGAAAACATCATGAATGGAGACGCAATGTCAACTCATCACGATCAATTGGAATTATCAATACTTTTAATCGATCAACTCATCACATAAATATAATCATATGATAACAAAAGGATAACATGAGATAACACAACGATAACATAAGGATCATAAGGATACATAAGAATGACATAAGGATGCTACCCCCCAACCTACCTTGCAAGGTTAGGACCTCCAGAACACATAAGCAATGCTCAAGACCAGGATCAAATTGATTTTGACCATTTAAGGTCTCAGGGTTGGCGACTGTTCTGAGGAACAAGGATGTGTCTACATCCCACTAACACAATCAATCCAAACCAAGTAGCTAAATCAACAACATCTACGATCATCAATTTCATCAATCCATCAATCCTAATCCACAATTAAACATGGCGCACGAGTAATCATTCACATAACTCATCATATATCACATTAAATATAAGACACAAGAGCAATTATCATTTATATTCATGGCACAATATTTCGATCACATAAATGCAATCATCTGTCACATTAATTTCTTTTCACGCAAAAAATATAATATCTAACAATCATTCATTACATCATGTCCATTGCGCGCAAGAGGTATAATATCTAAAACCATCGTTCATTACATCATATTTCCAATGCACGTAAGAATTCTACTATCTAAAACCATCATTCATTACATTAAATTACATTCATGCAAGAAGTATAATTACCTAAATGATCATGAATGAACATGGATTCCAAGGCGCGCGATTGATCTAACTACTAATTTAACAACAATCAACATTATTTTAAAGGCGCGCGCTTAATCAATTTACTGAAATAAAAAATAAATCAACATTCCTTTCAAGTCGTGTGATTAACCAAATTCCGAAATAATTCATAAATCAATTTAAACCGTTCATGGCGCAAAAGTAACTAAACTCAATCAATATCAAAATTAAGGGCACATGAGAAATCAGTCGTTCAATCATTTATTCACTAACATTATTAGTGGCGCAAGAGTAAATTGATTACTAAACAATCATACAACCACCTTGTGTAAGGGCGCAACGCAATCACTAGAGTCATAAGAGGCTATTAGTGGTAATTAATAATCTACAAATAAAATTATATCTTGCAAGACTAAAATAAGGGACATCTCCAATTCAATGTCATTCTTCAAATTAATTTGTTATTGTTTAATATCTAACTTCTTCAACATAGTTACACATCGGTTATACCTATGCAGAAATAAAAAGGAAGATACACCTCAACTAATTTTAAGGAAACAAGTTAAGTAAGTATTCCACACAATGCATTGGGAATGTCTAGGATAAGAATAAATAATCGAATGACTTTGGAATTAAGTTAAGTTAATCCTTTAACCAAATTATTTTTAGGTGTCATGCACTTCTACCAGATTAAGTATAGGAGACAACTCTCCCAACCAAAAGGAATCGGGTGTAAATTAAAATTCTTCACAACACAAGGAATGAGAAAATAAGGAATCCTTCAAGATGATGAATGAAAGAATTCCATAATGTCCTACAGAGATAAAAAGAATCTCCCAGAATAGCATGAAGGAAATTGAGTTAAGCTCTGTGGACCCTCCTTTAGTAGAGAATCTTTGGGTGAATTAACTAGTCCAGTGTATATGACTTTAGAGTGTCGTCTCTTCTAGCATGGCATTAACAAGAAAAAATATAAGGCATAAAAATGGGAAGGCACAACCTCAGATAAGGGAAAAAATCGTAATGCCTCTTTAAGGAATCTAGCAGAGAAAACGAAGAAAACAAAATGCAGAGATGGGCATAAAAATCTCTAAGCTTTAAAAACAAGTTCGTTGAGTAACAAGAGGATAATCACTGAGAATAAATTTGTCAATCCTAGGTGTAAGAATATGAGCATCAATATGAGCATAAAATTTTCAAATCGGAGGGCAAGAATCTGAGCATGAATGGTCAATTCTGAGTATAAAAATAAACGTTGAGAAAAAAAGGGGAAATTTCTAAGCCACACTCAAATTCGTTGGGTAGAGAACAGAAGTTGGGCGAAGTGTCCAAAACAAAGAGGAAAAACAAAATATTTCACCAGAAACGAGGTTGAGTACGGGGTTGGGCACATGCCTCCAAAATCCCAGAGAACAAGAAGCAAGGGTGCTGGGAAATTTAAATGAAAGACATAGCATGAAAATGCAGAGATCAGAATAATTCCTTGCTGAGGGTAGATCTGAAATGTTGGGTGAATTTAAATGAAAGGAAAGCATGAAAAAAAAGAGATCACAATAATTCCTTGTTGAGGGTAGATCTGAAATGCCGAGTGAATTTAAATGAAAGGAAAGCATGAAAACACAGAGATCAAAGTAATTCCTTGCTGAGGGAAGATCTGAAATGCTGGGAGAATTTAAATGAAAGTCAAGCATGAAAACCCAGAGGTCACAATAATTCCTTTCTGAGGGTATATCTGAAATGCCGAGAGAATTTCAATGGAAGGCAAGCATGAAAACACAGAGATCATAGTAATTCCTTGCCGAGGGAAGATCTGAAATGATGGGAGAATTTAAATGAAAGGAAAGAATGGAAACTCAGAGGGACATGACACCTTGCATAGAAATCATGGGGTTTAAATTACTCAAAAGTGACTTCACATAAGAGTAAGATTTAGATAGTGTTGGGTGCGCATCAAAGGGAGAAATTCATGGCCATATATCAATTATAATGGAAGGGATCACCATTCTATATACAACATTCAAGCTCATAATTAATTTAAAAACAAACAATGAATTCATTCAGAATCACTCCTAGAATTTATAAAACAGAAAGGGCTCGTCTAATCCATCCTAAAATTTTCAACACAATAAGCAATAAAAATAAAACATGATTGAATGGATTAAAATCCTAATTCAAATCTCGAATTTTGATAAATATTGTAACCGTCATCTAAGATGTACTTGATTATGTTCTTCGACAACTGACATTTCCTCCTTGCTCTCTCTTGCTAATCATTGAGACCTCACCAGTACTTCCCAGCCAACGCTTGGGGTACTCCTCTTCCCCCTTATCCCCCTGAGCCACAGAGGGGCCACGCACAACCACAACAAAAATACTCTAGCTCCCATCTCACCTCGCAAGGTAGAGATACCACTCTCTTTCTCGAGCTAGGTATCACAACTCTCACAAGTAAAATCAGTCATAATTTTTGCAGCATAACCTTACTCATACCATTCCTCCTCCTTCCTCCTCTCATCCATTTCTTTTATAGAATTTTTATTAGTGACCACTTGTCATTTGCGCATTTAATTCGTTTTTAAAAATTAATAAGGAATTACCCCCCCGTACACTTGTCACCCGTTCCCTTAGTTGCACCAATAAATCCACCATTTAATTTAAGTAAATGTCAATTTCCCTCACCCATCCTAAAAACGCTCCTAAAATTACTCCTAGTTGTCCCTTTATTCCCTCAATTTCCCTTTTAAAGACTGAAACCTTTCTAAAACTTAGTTGTGTTTAATTTGGGAAAGTTATTTGGTTAGACTAGACTATATACCTTTCTATGCTTACACATTTAAGCTTTATTCCTTTCTCAACTAAAATTCTAATTTAGCATTTACTTGCACAAGTGTATTAATCATTCCTTAGGATTTATTTTTATTTTCATTTATTCTTAATTGATTTATTTCATCCTCTCATTATTTAATTTAAAATATTTAGTTTTTAGTCTTCTCACTTAATTAGACTTAGTCTTAGTTAAATATTTATTTGCGAACGGATAGACCCTTAGGGATTATGATTAATCATTTCATTCTTTAGTTAATTAATTAATCAGTTAATTAATTCGGTAGGTGCTCAACGTTTTAAGGTTTAACATTCGCTCACATTTTCTAGGCCACCTAAGTTCATTGACTCATTGTTTTTTAAACCGCGACGCTCCCTTCAAGACACACTTCGTGCTCCAAGGATGCCAATCGCCTTTGATTGAAATTTTAATTTACACGACGTGCCCTTCAAGATGCACTACATGATCCAAGGGTTCCACTTGGCTTTCACCAGTTTTGGTAGTTTTCCAACCCTTGGAGTCAATACTATTGTTGGATTACTGAGACGGGGGGGTGAATCAGTAATAAAGTAATTATAATCCTTTTTCTTCAAATGTTATATCAATGTAGAATTATTATCCAATAATGAGTAGTAATAAATAAACAATCACACACATACACAATACATCAATGTTTTACGTGGAAATCCAAATCGGGATAAAACCACAGAATGCTTTTTATTATATGTCTTGAAGAATTATATTCATTGGAAGCACCAACTTCCTTTGTTTTCCAACTGCAACTGGAAGGAGGCTCCAACCCCCTAGTTTCTCAGGCTACAACCTGAGGGAAGCTCTAACTCCCCAAATCTTTGGCTACAACCAGAAGGAGGCTACAACCCCCAATGTTCTCCAGCTACAATCGGAAGGTGGCTACAACCACCTGTCCTTGCCCCGTCCTCCCACCCTGAAGTAGAAGTAGAATGATGGAACCACTATCACACTATCACTGTGAGATATACCACTGTAAACCTGTACCAATAAATCTGAACCATGCATCAACCATGCATCAACCTGTACCTCAACTTGTACCATAAACAAGTGCATCAACTTGTACCTCAACCTATCTCAATCTCTGAAATCATAAACAAGTGCATCAACTTGTACCAACTGTAATCAACCTCGGTATTCATAAACAAGTGCATCAACCATGCACCAAATCTCACAGAATCAACCTGTACCATAAAAGTGCATCTAACCATGTACTGGGTATAAAATTAAATTATGTTACTAATAAAATATGACTCATCAATATGTTACAACAACATCAACTATACACCTCATGTATGTAAGCCAACTCATCAACTACTTGTCTCAACCATGTACTCCAATATAGCCCTGAACTAAAAGACCATCAATTTCATCATCCAAATATGATTTGTAGCCTCGTGAATAGACCTGTTGTATTTGATCACATTCCTGCAAACCCTTCTTAACTTTAAAAACAAGAGACTAGTATTTTCATCAAACTTTTCTTTAGTCTCACATGCTCATTTTGATTAGTCATCAACCCTAACTTTAAGTAATCATAACTTTGAACCCTAGAATGTATAAATATTTGAAACTGATAAAAAATGCTCCTCTAAGTGTGTTTTATGCAATGTATCCAAGTGGCACTACTTGGAAACTCTCAAAAGAGGAGTTGTGCAAAAATGGTATACCTTAATAATTATGAATTTTCTAGAGAGCATTGTAGAGCCGCTCCTCACAATAAAATATTTGATGAAATGATCTGAAACCATTAAAAGACATACTAACAACTTCACCCCAACCAACACAATTGTATCATCAATTTGGATCTACATGAAGAAGTAGCACGCTAACTAAACACCGATTTTGGACTAGTTTGTGGATCCCATTACAACCCTATTTTTCATAGAGTGTAACTCCAAAATAAAACGACCCACAAGATTAAGTTTTAACCACAAATACTTGAATATGTTTACTCAACGGAATCCCAATTTCACAATATGACTCATTCTAGAAAAAAAAAAAAAAAAAAAAAAAAAAAAAAAAAAAAAAAAAAAAAACACACCTTAGAAAGCACCATCAAAAGACCATCCTTCCTCGCATTTCTGCCTTCTTTTCTTCAATTTCTCCTTGATATTTCTGTATTTAGATGTACTTTTATACCTCATACACCTATATATATCTCAATATGCTCAAGTGTGTTTTTAAAATGAGAGAGCCCAACCTCTTATTTATACTCTCCAAGTATTTCCTTTAACATCTTCTAGGTTACTATCTCCACTTCTTATTTTAGGTTATCCACTTAATTTCTCCATTAAATTCATATTGAAATAATTTCATTTTGCATTCAATTTTAAATTATAGTAATTAACTCCTACTTCACTTTTATTATTTTACCTTTAAAATATCTTATAAACCACTTTGATTACTTTGACCTTTTGGGGCTTCTAGATGACATATGAGGGTCCTCCAACTTCGTAAGGCCATAACTCTCAAACCGTGAGGGGTTATGTGATGTTCTACATACCAAAAGAAATGGCATGACATGTACTATCCATATAGAGTAGTATTATCTGAAAATATATTATAACTCATACTATTACCCATCAAACAAACTTGGGTCCATTAGCCAAACCTAGGGTCTCCAATTTCTCATGGACATAACTCTCTAACCGTGAGGAATTATGTGGCGTTCCACATACCATCGGAAATGACATGACAAGCACTATCCATTTAGGATATTTTCCCTGACAAATTCACTTTCCTTCATCTCATTATTCCACAATTAAGCATGGGTTATCTTACTGCACAACGCGTCTTCCCGTGAGGGGTTTTACCATAAGGGGACCACTTTGGAGTTCATACATATTTACTTATTATCAACCATGACAAAAAAATAATGAGTCATATTTACATCAAACACTATTGGGTCCATTACCCAAACCTTTGTGCTACAGGTCTTTCTTCAAGGGTTGACATCAATGAAAACCAACCTTAATCAACAACTACATTCAGGCGAGATTGTGAGAGACTAAGGGCATGTTAGGAATAAGGCCCCTGCCTTATTGCGTGCCCCTTAGAATCTCTATGAGTGATTGTCTCAGTCTTCCCTCATGACATCGTGGATCTCTCGAACTAGGTAATCGTTAACCTACAATTCGATCCGCGGTGGGAGTGCTAGTAGGCTGTGGCAGAGATGTTTCCACACCTCTCCCTCAATATCTAGTTGTTGTGCATGGAACCTTTACTCCTTATGTGAGTTTGATTAGAGAGAAATTGTTAGCCTACATCCATCAACGAAACACTGCCAACGATCCATAAACAACATCATAATATACCCGATCATAGGTCACATATGCATAAATAGAAATACCCAACCATATACAGTCCACTCCCTGACTCGATCCAGAGTCCAAGGAGGTCCATTGATGCAATCGACATTCTCAACCTGTCCAGTGTCCTACACACTCAAGGGAAACTTGTCAATAGCATCTGTCAATACATAGATATCAAATAACATAACATCATAATCATCAACATCATCATAAGAATCCATAAGCGAACATACAACCATATACTAAGACCGAATCACTTGCACGCAAGTGTACTCAAAGAATAAGTCAAATCATGTGCACACAAGAGAGGGATGTTACACTTTCCATTCTTCATTTATGATGAAATGGCGCTACTACTTCTCCATCATGTACACTCTTAAGTACTTGTCCCATCAAGTTCGATCTTTAATGACTTCAACCATCTTCTGCACGGATCTCGAACCTTACCTTATTTCTTCATACTCTTTGTCGCCTTTCTGTGCATTTCACCTTCCTCTTTCTTGTCTACGTCATTTTCCAATTCATACTTCCAACCTTCAAATTCCTTTATTTCTTTTCTTCTTCTTTTTTTCTTTCTATAATACACTAAAATACAAGTACTATGATACACATACTATGCGTTGAGACTAGTGTGAAAAAGTACAACTGTCCCTATACAGTTTCACCCAACTACTGTTAACTAGTCCTTCCATGGCTTCTCCATTCAATTTCTCTAACTGAAAAACACCTGCATATGTCACAAACTTGATCACAGATGGTCCTAACCAATGCATCTGGAACTTTCTTGGGTTCTACAAAAAGTTATTTTCATAAAGTAACACTAAGTGTCCTGTATGAAACTTCTTCTTTTTAATATGTTTGTCATGCCAATATTTCTCGCATGATTTCTGAACCTACTAATGAAAACCTACGACAAAACAATCTGCTTCTAATTCCATTAGTTCTGACAGTCTCTTCTCCAATGTGCCTGAATCTATAAGTTTTGTCAACACAACAATGCACAAACTCAGTACTATAAATTCCATTGGCATAACAACTTATTGACCATACGTCAATCTAAATGGAGTATTTCATGTCAATTTCTTTCTTGTGGTCCTATATTCCCATAACACTGCTGGAATATTCAAGTCCCATTCTTCTAGACTTACATTACAAACCTTTTTTAGCGGATGTTTTAGGATCTTATTGAATGATTCTATTGTGCCATTTTCCTTAGGATGGTATGATGTACTCTTTTGATGATGAATATAAAACTCCTCTATGAAATTTGTAATAGTCCTATTCATAAAATGAGTTCCCTGATCACTCATAAGTATTCTTGGGAATCCAAACCTCGTAACCACATTTTCAAACAAAAATCGTGCAACTGTCTATTCATTGTTTTATCTCACTCTATCTTCCTCGGCCCATCTAGTTAGGTAGTCTATCGCTATAATAATGTATCTATATCCTGAGCTCTTCGTTGGTGGATTGATTGAACCAACAAAGTCCACTGCCCATTTATCAAAATATGTTAATGTTACTTGTGGTACTAGTAACATTTCATCCCTCCTAGAAGGCTTCCCAAGTCTCTGAAAAACGTCACAACTCTGACATAATTCCTTGGAATATTTATTCAGGGTAGGCTACCACAATCCTATGCGCAAAATCTTATGAGTTGTTGATTTTTCTGCATAGTTACCTCCTGCAACCCCTTCATGTGGCTCTAATAATATTAAATTTATTTCATGCTATAATACACATCGTCGCAAAATATCATCTACTCCTAACTTGTATATATTTCCTGCTATCCACTGGTAGTCTGTGGCCTTCACTACTAATTGCTTCTTCTAAGCAACTGTAAACTATGGAGGGGATACTCCCATAGTCAAGAACGGAATTATGTCTGCCAAATAGTTGTCAACCATATGAATTACAAATAGGTGTGTGTTTGGTAAACTGTCATCCAAGTTTCCTTCATCTTCACCTGACAAAATGCGCGATAAATGATCTAGTCCTGAGTAAAATTTATTTGGTTTCACGATCACCTCAAATTCATATTCCTAGAACAATAATAGCCATATTCATCTTCTCCCCCCCAACATTGGCTTGTTAACTAGGTATCTCAATGCATAAAAATCTCTATACATATTAAAATGAGATCCCAAAAGATAGTGTTTGAACTTTTGCAAGGCATACACCATAGCCAATCCTTCTCATTCCATTGTAGTGTAGTTATATTCCGTAGATGATAAATTCTTACTTGCAAATGAAATAGGATGGTCTAACTCTCCTTCACCCGACTGAGCCAAAAATACTTTCAATTCTATAGACGATGCATCCACATGAACATGAAATTCTTGCTCCAGCCAAGAAAAACTGGAATCAGTGTGGTGACCATATTTTTTTCAATGTATCTAGCCTCTTTTGACATTCGTCATTCCACCGATACTTAACTTCCTTCTTTAATAAATTTTCCATAGGGGTTGATATCTGTGCATATCCTCTGATGAAATTTATATATTATCTTGTATGACCCAATGTGGATTTAAACTGTCACACTAAATTTGGTGGTGACAAATAAACAATCACAATTGTCTTCGCAGGATCAACTAACAATCCTTGTTTACACACCACATGGCCCAAAAATATTCCAAAAGGTGCACAAAAAATACATTTCTTCAAATTCAATGAGATCTGGTACTACCTACACCTATCCAACATTAAGTGTAGAGTTTCAACATGTTATTTCAACAAGATAAATATTGTCCAGTCATCTAAGTACACTTCGAATAACTTATGAATGAATTCTTTGAAAGTTTCAACAACTACTCTAGAAAATATTGTTGGTGCATTCTTCAAACCAAGAAACATAACTATGTGCTGGTAAAAACCCCATTCTATCACAAAGGTGCTCTTATATCTATCTTCTTGCACAATTTTGATCTAGTGGTATCCTGAGAAATCATCCATAAAATTTCAAGCCTCCTAACCCCCTACATTCTCCAACACTTCATTTTTAAATGGGGTAGGAAATGGGTCATGTAAGAAAGAATCACTTAAATTTCTCATATCTACACATATCCTGATTCCCCCTGTCTTCTTGTCTTGGACTACCATTGGACTGATCCACTCTGATTATTCAACAGGTTCTATAATTCCAGCTTCGAACATCCTATCTATCTCTTATTTTTACCTTTTGTTTATATTGAGGGTTCATTCTATATTGTCTCTTCTTCACAGGTTTGGCATCTGGCTTCAAAAAAATATTCGCCTCTCCTAACTCCCCAACAATTCCTTTCATCTCTAAGAATGTAGTTGGAAGCATATCATGATACTCACACATTAAGTCAACAATATTCTCGACTGTCTCATCGCTCTAGTAGTCTCCTATGTTCACAAACTTAGGCTTATATTTTGTACCTATGTCCACTTTGCATGTTCTTAGGGTCTTTGCATTTATATTTGACTCAAGCTCCAATCCTTCTACTATGCGCTCCCCTTCAGTTTTTGGTTTCTACAAGTTCCTTAGATCTTCATCCTCTTGGTATTCTTCAACAACATTATAACAGTGCAAGACCTCTTCAACTGTCACAACAACTCTAGGTGTACTATACATTGAGCCTTCTATCGCAAAATATTATTCTTGATAACCTGCAAGGCTAAGTCAATCAAAGGATTAATATTTTCAAAACTTCCTTGAAGTTCCCGGTCAAATTTTCCAATCTCCCATGCCTCTGCGCACTTCTAGTTCTATGTAACAATTATTCAAAGTCATGTCCAGAGTATGCATAAAAAAATGTGTCCATTCTTGTTGAGGCTCTTTTCTCCACATTGCGGTACACTTCATAATATGGTCTATTGGGAAACTTAATCCATTATACTTCAACACAATAATTCCATTCTCTTTTCCAAATATGACTTGTAATAACCTTTTTCACTATTGACAATCTCTTATTCCATCCTTGTGTGCAACCCACCATCTTGCAGGGGTTGATTTCAACGCAAAATCCAAAGCTAGTAGTCTCTATTGATATGATATTTTCAATTCAAACTCTCTTATAAAATAAACTACATCAGTTAGTCCATCATACCTTGGAGGTTCACATATCTCAATTTCAATCCATCACAATGATCCGAATGGATTTTGCACCCTCAAGTTATATGATCCAATGGTACAATGGTTATGGGTATACTTCGCTCTTCACATGCTAAGCTCTTTACGATACTAAGCCTTTTTATATTGCTTGCCACACATGGTGCATTATGCTATGTTAATATATCATACATATGATATATGGGAACGTTGCAATGTGTTTTTAAAAAAGTTTAAATTATGCAAACGGTTCACATAGTGCGAGACTCCACATCCCGTATGCCTATCACATAGTGCGTTCCATACATTGCTATATATATCAAGGTTCCGGTACATGTATCAGTTCTATGAGTGTGCAATATCCGTTTTTGCATGGTTTATACTGTTTTGAAGGGTGGTTTCGTGGAAATGGGAAACACGCTTGTGTGCAGTTTCATTGACTCGTTTTGGCAGAGATTTTGGCGAAGTACCATCCAGTTAAGCTGGGAACTTCTAGGTTGTGGCATATAACCATTTAATAAATAAAAATGGGAAGTCTATCTATTCAGAACAGAGTTATAACATGTGGAAAACAGTTATCGGAAACATTGGAAAGAACCATTGAATGATTGGCGGGCAGTGATATCCATTATAACGATTGGCAAGCATGAGTAGGCTCGTTGGTTTGGTTGTTATTTCTATTTCTGTGTATTCCACCGAGTCTATGCCAAGCATAACCTCCCACTTAACTGATCATTGATGAGTATTGTTATTATAACAGATATTTGGCCACGATAGGGTTTTTTTTGCTACTTGATAGCTCGGCTGGGAAGGAAATAGGGGAATAATTTATGTTAAGAGAATAACTACAACATCATTCTCGTTCGGCCATAACTCAGAGCCTCTTTTCTATTCAGCATTTGATTGAAACATTATTATGCTGAGAGGCTGGTGTGCTATAAAGGAGGATTCAGCCTGTGCACAAGGGGAGGAGAAGTTTAACAGCTGTAGAGACATTTTGATGAAGCACTATTGCTTGTAGAATCATCTACGTTCTATTGTGGTTTTCTTATTGTTGAAAACCTTTGTAAACTTCCCAGAACTTGTAGTTTTTTAGTATTCTGCACAGTACTGTTGTCTCATAGCTGCTCAGAGTCTGCTGAAGATGTTATTGTAACCATTGTGTACCAATTTTTGAAGATTAATTGGATCGGTTCAATTGGAGAGGGACCCGGAGACGTAGCCCAGTGAAGGGGGTGAACTCCGTTAACAAATTCAGCATTTGTACTCTCTTTTCTGCTGTGTATTTCATCCTTTGTTTCTGTGTTTTCGTTTCCTGTTATCTTCATTATGTACAGTGCTGCATTTCCAGATTACAGTCTTTATTTAGAAGTTGAAAGTACATTAACGTTCTGAGCATTCATAGTATTTAAAAAAAAATGCACTTAACACTTAGATCTTACGGATCAAATTAATGGTATTAGAGCTTGGTTTACTGTAGTGCAAGACTGTGAAATCTTACCAGGTCAAAATCTCAGCTCATTGAAAGAGAATTAGTTGAAGGCGACCCTGAGACTGGTTCAAGGAAAACATTCCCAAAAATAATGTCTTCTCCACGAGATGAAGAAGAAGGACATGGGGAACAAGAAAAATCTGTTATCACCGATACATAGTTTCTAGAGGCCTTTATCAGCATGAAAACTATGGTGGAAATGCTTTTCGAAGAACGTGCAGAAAAGAAGAAGAAGGAAGATGAAACTTTGTCCAGAGATGCAGAAGGAAAGAAAGAAGAGAAGGGTAAAGGCGTAGGTGATGGTGATTCTATTTATGCTAATATCCTCTTATTCTCATACTTCTCATTTGAATAATTCTAATATGCCATATTTCAAGCTAGATGTGAAATTTGAGTTACCTATCTATAATGGAGACTTAGATGCTGAAAAACTAGACAATTGGATTAAGCAGCTTGAAGTTTATTGCAGGGTGCAGGGCATCAATGATGACCCTTCTAGAATCCAACTGGCCACTATACGAATGAGTGCGATGGCTCTTACTTGGTGGGAGAGCAAAGTTCAGCAGGATCTTCAAAATAATGGTAAAATCATTTCAGTTTGGACTGATTTCATTGAGGTTTTGAGGAAGCAGTTTTATCCTTTAGGTCATAGACAACAATTAACCATGAGTTGGAAAACGTTTAGACAAGCTAAAGGACAAAATATTCAAGATTATACTCATGAATTCAGAAAGAGGGCTATTGCATTGAATGTTTCATTAGATACGCATGAGACTCTTCTTAAGTACAT
>SNQJ01S0015561.1:110169-135637 GCA_010110895.2 Picea sitchensis
TTATGCAGAATGAGGAAATCAAGAAGCAAGTTCAGGAGCTGATTGAGAAGGGGGTCATCTGGCCAAGCACTTCTCCTTGTGGCTCTCCTATAGTCTTGGTTCCAAAGAAGGATGGGTCTTGGAGAATGTGCATCGACTACAGGTCCCTTAACAAAATCACCATTAAAAATAGGTATCCTCTTCCTCGCATTGATGATTTGCTTGATTAGTTAAAACATGCAATTTACTTTACTAAATTGGATCTGCGTAGTGGGTACCATCAAATCCGGGTTGCTGAAAATTATGCTTGGAAAACAACTTTTAAAACGAAACAGGGTTTGTATGAATGGCTTGTAATGCCTTTCGGGCTATGTAATGCACCTGCTACTTTTATGCGGGTCATGAATGATGTTTTTCGTCCTTTTATTGATGATTTTGTTATCGTATACTTGGATGACATTCTGGTGTTTAGCAAAACTTGGGACAAACATGTTTTGCATGTAAAGAAAATATTATATGTACTGAGGAAAGAGCAACTGTATGTAAAGATGTCTAGGTGCGAGTTTGCTAAAACCTCTTTGGTATATCTCGGCCATATAGTTGGTGGAGGCCACCTGCGAGTGGACCCAGCCAAAATTTATGTTATAGTAAATTGGCCACGGCCTACTAATGTTACAGAAATTAGAAGCTTTCTGGGTGCTGTACAGTATTGGCGTAAGTTTATTGCTGGGTTTTCTACTATCGCTACTCCTTTGCACGCATTAACCAGCGTTAAAGCAATTTTTCAATGGGGAGGTAAACACCAGCGAGCCTTTGACATTTTAAAGGAGAAGATTAGTTCAGCTCCAGTCTTGGTGTTGCCAGATTTACAGCAACCTTTCGAAATCGAAACAGACGCAAGCGGTTTTTCCATGGGAGCCGTGTTGATGTAGGGGAAGAAGCCTGTCTGTTACCATTCAGAAACATTCTCTACTATGGTAAGTAACTATCCGACTTATGAAAAAGAATTATATGCTTTAGTACAGAGTGTGAAGAAGTGGAAACATTATATCATGGGTAAAGAAACAATTATATATATTGATCATCAGCCACTTCAATATTTACAATCTCAAACTAAAGTACAACAAAGTAGACATTTAAGATGGATGAGATTTTTACAACAATTTCATCTTGTAATTAAATACAAAAAAGGGATTCATAATAAGGTAGAAAACATGTTATCGAGGCCACCTACAAATGCTTCAATCATTCTTCAGAATAGTTCATTAACACATGAAAGTTATATTGAACAGTATGATGAAGATAAAGACTTTAAGAAAGTATATGCATCACTAATACATGGTAAACAGGAAGAGAACTATTATGTGCATAATCAACTCTTATATCATCTTGGTAAACTTTGTATTCCAGAAAAAGAGAGAGTACATGCGATCCGAGAAGCACATAGTTCATTGATTGCAGGTCATTTTGGAGTAAGTAAAACGTTGTCAGTATTGCAAAATCATTGTTATTGGCCTCAAATGCAAGAAACTGTAGCTAAATACATACGAGGATGTGTTATGTGTGAAACAAGCAAGCCTAGAAATAGGAAATTGGGTTTGTACACACCTCTTCCAGTTTCTTCTCGTCCTTGGGAAAGCATTTCTATGGACTTTGTAGGAGGACTACCTATGTCGAGGAAAGGGCATGATTACCTATATGTTGTTGTGGATAGATTCAGTTAGATTAAGAAAAAGTATTAACACATCTTGATGCCATGTACCAAGCAGATAACTGCTAAACAAATAGCTCATCTTTTCTTAGAATGTTTGGGTACATTTTGGACTACCATGTCCTGTTAGCCAGCGGATAAGGATTCGGTTCTTGGGAAATTTTGGTCAACATTATAGGGAGCTTATGGACATAAACTGAAGAAAAATTACAACTTTCATCCACGGTTGATGGAAAGCGAGAGGTGAGTGAAACGGAATGATCGGTTCAAGTACTCAAAGGATATTGTAGTAAACATACTAAACTTTGGGACGAGCAGTTGCAGTACATACAACATACTTACAACCATGCAGTTCATTCATACGAATCGTCTCCTTTTGAAACTTGTTTGGTTATCTGCCAAAAACACCCATGGACTTCTCTTTTGGAAAAGATGCAGTGGATGGACATCATGATGTAGATAAAGCTTTAAAGTTCATTCAAAGAATCCAAGCAGTACAACAGGCAGTTCAAGAACAGTTGGAGAAAGAGCCAAACGAAATACAAGGAAAGGCATGAAAGCATCGAGTTGATCATCAATTCGGGGTTGGAGACCGAAGTCTGGTTACATATCACCAAGAGCGAATGAAAAGGTGAAATTAAAAATATTAAACCTATCAGGTATGGTCCTTTGAGATCTTGGAGAAAGATTGGTACTAATGCTTTTTGCTTGAATTTACCTCCATACATGAAAATCTATTCAGTTGTCAATGTTGAGAATCTTAAATTGTATGAGACTCCTATGATCATGGATGAGGAAACTAACATGCATATTCCTTCAGTTGATGATATGGCACTTGAATATATGAATGAGTTGCGGGATGATGTCATTCTTGACGGAAATGTAAGGACTTCACGAAGGGGAATGTTGAGTACCTTCAGTGGGGCTTAAAGGTATGCATCCTAGCAAAGCAAGATGGATGGAGATTGGAAAATTGAGGGAGTTGTACCCTCACTTACTTGCAGAGTGATTCAGGTTTTTGGAGGTCCAAAATCTCTCCAATGAGGAGGAATGATCCGAATGGATTTTGCATTCCAAAAGCTCTCCAATGGGGAGGAATGATCCGAATGGATTTTGCATCCTCAAGTTATATGATCCAATGGTACAATGGTTATGGGTATACTTCGCTCTTCACATGCTAAGCTCTTTACGATACTAAGCCTTTTTATATTGCTTTCCACACATGGTGCATTATGATATGTTAATATATCATACATATGATATATGGGAACGTTGCAATGTGTTTTTAAAAAGGTTTAAACTATGAAAACGGTTCACATAGTGTGAGACTCCACATCCCTTATGGCTATCACACAGTGAGTTCCATACATTGCTATATATAGCAAGGTTCTGGTACATGTATCGGTTCTATGAGTGTGCAATATCCATTTTTGCATGGTTTATACTGTTTTGAAGGGTGGTTTCGTGGCAATGGGAAACACGCTTGTGTGCGGGTTCATTGACTCGTTTTGGTAGAGCTTTTGGTGGAGTACCATCCAGTTTAGCTGGGAACTTCTAGGTTGTGGAATATAACCATTTAATAAAGAAAAATGGGAATTCTATCTATTCAGAACAAAGTTATAACATGTGGAAAACAGTTATGGGAAACATTAAAAAGAACCATTGAATGATTGGCAGGTGGTGATATCCATTATAACGATTGGAAAGCATGAGTAGGCCCGTTGGTTCGGTTGTTATTGCTATTTCTATGTATTCCGCCGAGTATATGCCAAGCATAACCTCCAACTTAACTGATCATTGATGAGTATTGTTATTATAACAGAGATTTGGCCATGACAGGGTTTTTTTTGCTACTTGTTAGCTCGGCTGGGAAGGAAATAGGGGAATAATTTTTGTTAAGAGAATAACTACAGCATCATTCCCGTTCGACCATAACTCGGAGCCTCTTTTATGTTCATCATTTGATTGAAACATTATTATGCTGAGAGGTCGGTGTGCTATAAAGGAGGATTCAGCCTATGCGCAAGGGGATGAGAAGTTTCACAGCTGTAGAGACATTTTGATGAAGCACTGTTGCTTGTATAATCATATACATTCTGCTGTGGTTTTCTTATTGTTGAAAACCTTTGTAAACTTGCCAGAACTTGTAGTTTTTTAGTATTCTGCACAGTACTATTGTCTCATAGCTGCTCAGAGTCTGCTAAAGATGTTATTGTAACCATTGTGTACCAATGTTTGAAGATTAATTGGATCGGTTCCATTGGAGAGGGACCCGGAGACGTAGCCCAGTGAAGGGGGTGAACTCCGTTAACAAATTCAGCATTTGTACTCTCTTTTCTGCTATGTATTTCATCCTCTGTTTCTGTGTTTTCGTTTCCTGTTATCTTCATTATGTACAGTGCTGCATTTCCAGATTACAGTCTTTATTTAGAAGCTGAAGGTATATTAACATTCTGAGCATTCATAGTATTTTAAAAAAAATGCACTTAACACTTAGATGTTACGGATCACGCAACGTGCAGGTAATCTAAGAAAATTTCCTTGTAGACACCTCATGCAATATTTTCTTCCAATTATCTAGAGCTTATTCTAATTATGACACACATGAAATGATACTTCTCCAGCTAAGTGTGCCTTCAACTTTAGGATTCACATAATCTTCCATCCACACAGTCATATTATACATAGTGTCAAGTTCTTTTCTCTTTGTTGATTCTACATATTTCCTTCCTTTAGTAGGATGTAATGGCGCAGTAACCTTCAAATATCCTACTTCGAATACCATATGTATTTTCTTTAGATAAATGATAGTTTGATTATCAAATTCCCAATCAAGTCCCAATAGTGTTGGATAAGGTGTACTACTATCTACTATTTTGATTAATTCAAAGTTTGCTACACTGCACACTCCATCAATATTGACACTTACCCCTGTCAACCTTCTAACTGGAAAAATATTTTGTTGGTTCACTAATATCAACTGAACAGGAGACCAAATCAGCTTCATCTATCCCACCATCTCCCAAGTCTGCCTCAAGATGAAATTCACATCAAATCCTAGATCTAGAATGATATTTTCCATGTCGTAGTTCCCTATCTACACATTGATTCGAAACTCTCAATCTGTTCTCTTCATATGGTGCACCTGGTTAACTGCTCGATGTGCGATAGATATCTCTTTCTCTTGGGTGAAATGGTCAATCATTACATGCAACATACTTAAAGTAGATTCATCCTTCATTAATTCTAAACAACTTCTTAAGAAATATTTCAAAATGATTACCTTTTCAACTTGCCTTTATGAATGGTCATATACTGAAGGAATATCATACACCAACGATATGTCATAAAAAGGTGGCACAAATGAAGTTGAAACTATCCATTATGCCCCAACCAATTATTTCATTTCTTGTTGGTAGGTCTCTTTCTCTTTTCTCGGATCAAACAACGGAAGAGGCTTAGATGATTTCCTTACCCAATGGTGGATTCTATTCCCTTTATTTGTTGCATTTTCTTTTATTCTCATCCCTCTGCACATCACTGCTTTTATCTTCAGTTGTTCATCGCGTGCTTCTGTTGTGATCATGTGTGCATTTCCATTCCTCTTTTATTTTCATTTCACAATCAACTGTGGGAAATACTCTGTCACATGGTCTAGCGCTCTGCAATAAGTATACATCATGTAGGGGTTTGGATAGTCTCTGTCTAAGTGTCCAAGATGATTACAGTTATAAGATATAATAGGTCATCTTCCTCTGCCAAAGCCTCCTCTTCCGCTACCTCTAAAACCTCCTCGTTCTCCTTGATTATATCCTCTAGGAGTATTATACTACAAATCTCCTCATGATTCTTCTCATTGTACTCTATATGTGTCTATAGTGCACTCTCTCATCAATTCAAATATGCTACACTCCTTCTCTTCATGTCTGAAAGACTTGCAAAAGTTGAAAAATAGATTTCTCCTAGTACTCTAGTACTTTTGCATCAACACGAAATTATGAGGGTGGTGACCTACCATTTTACAGATATTGGACCATAACCCCAATGCACTTGGAGCTCCCATATTCAAATACTATTGAAAATTTTGACATTCATCTTTATGATGACCCTCTCTTCTACATGTTATACACTAGACTCCCTCGTTCTTTTTATTTACTTTCATAATTTCCTGTAATTGAATAGTCTCTGTGGCCAACTGTGAATGAACTTGAACCATCCCTACATTATTTTATCCTACAAGGGACACTTCCAATTTCATATAAATTTCTAGAGATTCTAACTATGACACAATATTCTGTTGCGTCAAAGGGAAACAGATATGAGGTAACAATCCTGCAATAAACCACTCCCTGTGTTGTTCATATGGAATATGGAATGTCATTCGATCCTTTATTATATTGAACCTTTGATCATAGTCCCAGACCAATTCCTTTAATATCTATTTGATCTCCTTCAAATCTGTAATGCACTGCGAATGATACTTAGGATTCTGGAATTCTTTCAACAAGGATTGTCTTACCTATGCCAATGTTCTAGTCTGACCTGCAGGTGTAGTATTCTGATATTTCATATAACATAATAATGCTTGATCCTTGAAGGTCGTCTCCAACTGCACAATATTCAAATCATTTTCCTAGATGTTCTTCATAGTCCATATTGTTTCACAAATGAAAAATTGATGTTCTTGATATTCTGAACCGACCCCTTGAAAGAGAGGCATCCTTAAGGTGTGATATACCCCTGCTATCGTGTTATGTGCGATATGCTTTCCTAATAACAATAACTGATTTTGAATCAACGTACTACTTATGCTACTCTAATTACTTCTACTACTATGTTTACTTCCTTCACTAACTACAATTGACAAAAAATATGATCTTACCTCAGTTCTTGGAAACACACACGGGATCGTGGGTTCGATGCAGAGTTCAATCTGAGTGGGACATCTTCTACTGGACTAAGCTGATGGATTTTTTCCTCTTTTGTGCATAGACTTTATTTGATATGGAATATTGCACCAATGTCTCTTTCCTCATTCTCACTGTGTTGTCCCTCTCTCTCAGCCACAGTCCTCTTCTTATTCGGTCTAAATATATTACCATTGCACAATAACCTGATATCTTCATTATTTGCAGACTCTTCTTCTCTCAGCATCCTCAACCCATACATTCCTCATTCCTTATCTTCATCCCTCTTTACGCTCAAATCATTCCCTGTTCATCCCCTAGTTCTCCTATGTGCACAAAAGTGCTTAGATGAGCCTTAGGCCATCTGATTCGATCTTCATGACTTCCTTGTCACAAAAAAACATATTAATCCAAGTACATAGTGACTTCAGGTATCTACCACGTGGTCCTTTAAATAAGTCCCTCTCACCAACACTGTACGAGTGAGTGTAATCTATGGAAAATTTAGTAATGTAACCTCCTAGCACACTATCCAACCAATAATCCACTGTGATGATGTCTTATTTCTTACTGCGTTAACTTGTTGAATCAATTCAGGATTCCAATTCCTCAGAACCACAGTTCGATATATTTCAATCTATTTAATAAATATTTGGATCCACTCTGCTAAACTATTCGGGAAGTCAATGAAAAAAAAATCATGGATATCTGTAAACACATACCTTTGTAGCCATTCCTCTGTGTCGATCATGGATTTTTATTCTGATCTACAACAAACTCAATCTCCTTCGCATTCAACCATTGTCCAATATCCTCCTTATTAGGCCTCCACATTCCCCACATTCACAAATCCTGGTTCTGGAAATGAAACCATTTGTTGGTGCGTAATGGGAAGAGTCAGCGTTAAACATTAAATCACCAACAAATCCCAAGATACCGACCCTTTCAACATCACCCACAAGTAGGTGAAGTCTCATGCGAGGTACTTATGGGAATTGCAGGAACCAGGTTTCTGCAATCATGGGGGAATATGAGGCATTCATCCTTACTGCTTACTTAACATTTATTCATCTACCATGTGCGCAAACTCACAAAAAAATCATAACATCTAATAGATTCATCTTACTTAACCATTCATGCATTACATGTATGCCATAAACAAAACATAAAAAAAATGCATCACAACATACATCAAGACACAAAGATTTAACGTGGCTCACCCCAAACTGGTCTACATCCACAACGATTGGCTTCTTATATTATTCATTCACTCTTAATCCTTACGACAAGTGCACACTGTGCCCATACAATAATCTCCAGTTAAAACCCAAACTTGCCCAAGTCGTTCTATGTTGTAGTGCACATATACCTCTCAATTGATATTCAACTTAGATCATACTCCTCAACTAAAAAAGAACTATTTATTTCCCAAAAACTCTCTCTAATCAACTCACTAACTTAGTGACTCTCTTCTACCCAAAACCCATACCTATTTATACATATACATTGGGGCTTAGCCCGTTATAATGGGGATAAAATGTCCCAAAAATCCTAACTAACTTTCACCTTTCGCGTGTTGGCTCCTAAAAATATGCTAACGATATTCTCCTTTGCTGACTTGTCACGTGGTCCACTCCTGCGTGACTCCCAAAACTTACCCAAAATGACCTACTCCAGTAATTAGCGAGGTCCAATTCCTTTAAAGCGGGCTGCATGGCCCATATTCACTAGAAGATCATTTCCGCACATATGTACTATGCTTGAAACATGCGTAATCATTAATAAGCACCATTATCTAGGTCACAAAAAGGTAGGAAATTTACTTTTCATGAGATCTATTACCTACTTACCCTTCTTTCTTGGAAAATCAGAGAAAATCATGTTGTCATAAATGCTTCGGTTATAGTGCAAATTACATGTCTTGTCAAAATATTTGCTGTGAAACTATTTCCTTTACAAACGATGAGAACTGTGTCAGGTATGGTTGTGGTTATTTTAGTAAAATGTCCTTTCCATGGGTAAGTTACTTACATAATTCGGGTAGCCATGAATAAAGACCACTAGACAACTCATAGAAAAGAGGGAAATTTACTTTGCACAAGTGATAAATAACTTCCATTTTTTGCAAATGGTGGAAAATCAAGGTGTCATAATTGACTGGGTTAGCATGAAAATTAATTATCTTCTTAGAATGTCGGTGCATAGGTGTTGGAAATTCCAAATTGCAGAAATGGAAATTGTGGTCAGATCAACCATGAATTGTGCCCACAAGGGTTGAAAATAAAACCAATAAAATCATGATTGTGTGAGAAATATATATGTGCAAAGTGTGAACATGCGGAATATGTATGTGTGTGACCTCCAGGCATATCACAATAGAAAAAGACTTCACGCAACATGAAAATTCCCTAGGTAAAAAATATTTTTACCAAGAAATTTTCAAAGAATAGTGCATCGACAACAAAATTTTATACAAGAAATGCATTGGAGTTCTTGCATGGCAGGAGTCAGTTCATATGCCACTAGCACAAAATAATTTTTTTTCTATTCGCAGGAGCTTTGGAAATGTGCAATGTGTAATTCTTTGTTTCTTATGTTCAGAGACTTTTGTTGTGATGATTTTTCTACACCTCTGCATAGGTATATCCATGCATGGAAATGTCCCCACAGATGTATGTACATTAGTTGGTTTAAAAACAAATTTTCAATTTTGTTAATATAGTCCTATATAAATAATTAAAAGATTAATGCTTATTTATTAATGTGCAATGAGAAATATGCAATGTGCAATGCACATGTGCAATTTATTAAATAAGTAATATATTAATAATTTATTTATTTATTTAATATAGTTGTACATGTACATTAGAACAATGAGACTTGTACATGCACCCATTACGACATATGTTCAATATTGCAATGTGCAATGCGTTGTTATTTATGTTCACAGACTTCCACTTTGAAAGATTAATAATCCTATACAAATAATTGAAAGATTAATAATCATTTATTAATGTGCAATGTGCAATTAATTAATTATTATATTTAGTATTTTTTATTAATTATTTAATATTAAAGAATTAATTATTTATTAATCATTTAATATTGCAATGTGCAATGCGATGATTTGTATGCACCTTTGCATAGGTATATCCCCATATAGGTATGGTATTATTGATTAAGGGCAATATGAAATGTGCAATTTATTAAATAATTAAATAATTATTAACTATTTAATATTAAATAATTAAATAATTATTAATTATTTAATATTTCCATATGTTGTTGATTATGTGTGGAGACTTTGTGTTCGCACCTCTACACAGGTACATCCCTGCACAACTATGGCTCTGCACCCATACATTGTAACTTTGAGACTCGTATATGCACCCGTTATGCATCGGTACATGCACCATCTGTCATAACTTCATAAATAAAGTGCAATGTGCAATGTACCACTGCTTATTTGTAGAGACATTTGCTTCTAATATTTGTCCGCACTTCCACACATGTATGTCTCTACGTAGGTATGGTATTATTTATTAATGTGCAATGCACAATATGCGATGTGAAATTTATTAAATAATTAATTAATTATTAATTATTAATTATTTATTGATCATTTAATGTTAAATAATTAATTTTTTATTAATTATTAGTCCTGGATGTGCTTTGCAATGTGTAATTTGTTGTTGCTTATGTGCATAGACTTTCGCTTTGACGATTTATCTACTTCATAGGTATATCCCTGTAACATCTCGCTCTGGCACACTGAGCGAACTTATTCTTTGAGGACACATGCTCGCAAGTGATCCGAATTATTATGCTATTAAAACTTTTGATTTTGATTAAGAGGCATTATGGGTTGATGACATGTTGTTTTACTGCATTGACATAGACAAGTGCTATTGACTCGGTTTACTGAGTGCGCAGGATTTTGGACCTCGAGGATGTACATGCATCGATGGAACCCCTTGGACTCTGGATCGAGTCGGGGAGTGTACCATTGGGGTTTGATTATTTTACTGTGATATTAGTGCATCTGATTAGACGATATGATATGGATATGTTCTGACATGATTTATTGATGATGCAGGCTGACGATAGCTTGCCGACCAGACTCACATGTGGAGTAAAGGGGTCACGCATGACTACTAGATATGTTGAGGGAGAGGTGTGGACAACAGCCCTGCCACAACCTACTAGCACTCTCGTCGTGGATCAAACTGTAGGTTAACGTTTACCTAGTTCGAGAGGACCTATGATGCTGTGAGGGAAGACTGCGACAATTGCTCATGATGATTCTAAGGGGCGTGCAATAAGGCGTGGGCCTTATTCCTTAGAGGCCCTTAGTCTCCCACAAGTTCACCTGGTGGAGTATTGACTCCAGGGGTTATTGATGTCTACCAAGTCAGTCAAGAGGCGAGTGGAACGCTTGGAGCACGTGGTGCATCCTGAAGGGCACGTCGCGCAAGAAAAATGGAAAGAGGTGAGTGAAACCCTTGGAGCACATAGTGCATCCTGAAGGGCACGTCACGCAAGGGAAAAAGTGAGGCGAGTGGCACCCTTGGAGCACCTAGTGCATCCTGAAGGGAACGTCGCATTGTTTTGATAAATGAATGAACCTAGACAACCTTAGGATGCACAATGTGATAAGAATTTAAAAAAAAAACATTTTCCCTAATAAAATGTCGCCCATCACGAAAATTAAGGTCTAGGTCTAAATCATGCTAGTGGTAAAATTTTATCCCTTTTATTAAAAAAAAAATTATATATAAAATTAAATTAAAAACAAAATAAATAAAGAGTATGATCTTCATTAAATCTTGTAACACGGAGGGAGTAAGAAATTTAATTTATTAAAAAAAAAATGTGTTGGAATAAAAAAAAAGGGGGGGGATTTAATTGTTTTATTATTTTTGATAATTTAAAATATACTAATTAAATGAGAAAAGGGAAAAAGGGTTAATTTCCACAACTGCCTTTTTGAGTTCTAATTAAAAAGGGGAAAGAGGGAAAATCTACAATATTATGAAACTAGGAAAAGAGGTAAACATAAAAAGGGAAAAAGGAAACATAAGGGAAAAAGTTGAAAGTCAAACTTAGTAAAGTATCTACCATTTAAGAGCTTTCTAATTTAAACTGAACTAGCAATTTAATAATGGGGAAAGCCATTAAAACCTCTAAGAGAATTTGGGGACACCTAGGAGTGATTCTAGGAGTAACTCTAGGTGGGTGAGGTAAATAAAGATAATTAAGTAATTAAAGAAATTAATTTATGGAGGAATGAAGGGGATGGGTTACACTTGTACGAGGAGGAATTTTTAGGAATTAAATTTTAAAAACTTAATTAAACGAGATTTTAGGAAAGTAAGGAACCACGAAACTCTATATAATGAAGGGAGGAGATGGAGGTTGGAGGATCTTCTATTTTGCGTAATGTTACGCTACAGAAATATCTACTTGAATGACTTAACTTGTGGGAGTTGGGATACCCAGCTCGCTGAGGAGTGGTAACTCGACCTTGCGAGGCGAGCTAGGAGCTAGTCGAAATCTCTAGATAGTGAGAGTGTGGCCCCTTTGCGGCTCGGGGGGCTAAGGGGGAAGAAGAGTACCCCTAGCATTGGCTGGGAGGTACCGGTGAAGTCTCGTTGGTCAGAACGCGGGAGTTGCAAGGAGCACACGGGACGTCCACTCCGAACAGACAATGATACGCTTTCTTCGTTTTGTATGGTAAATTGTTTTAGAACTTATGCTTGAATCTGCATTTTTACTTGGGTAACTGAACTGATTGTCTAGATGGTTTTTTGAAATTTTCTTAGCCTAGCTCGATGATAGATTGACTCCCATGGCTTCATTTCCCCTCACATCTTGACCACCTTGCTATGTTGATTGTGACCTTCGTGATTGTTTATCCTTCATCCCTAGCTCACCAGTCCTCACCTGAGCAGTTGGCTAGGATCTTGATCTACGGTCATCGCTTTAACGTTAAAATACCTATGAATCTTAACGCCCTAATTTTCTGTGCGAGGATGATGAGCGAAGGACGAACCTGTTGGCCGACTTCCCTTGATGTTTTCCCCTGGATGATTGTTGATTTCGTCATCTAGCAACGACCTCTGCATGTAGATTATCTGGTGGCCTAGTTGGTTTTCTCTATGCCTTGACTAATAGAACCCCTGCAATCATTCCATGACCCTTCCCATTGGATCCTTTCGGTTCTCTTACTATTGTCTGTATTTTTGTATTTGTATTCTGGCAATGGAAAAGAACAAGTTGATTCATGTCTGCATTTTTGTATTAGTATTCTAGTAATGGAAAAGGAGTTGATTCATGTCTACATTTGTATTCTGGCAATGGAAAACGAGTTGATTCATGTCTGCATTTGTATTTTCATTCTGGCAATGGAAAAACGAGTTGATTCATGTCTGCATGTTTGTATTGATATTATGGTAATGGAAAATGAGTTGATTCATGTCTGCATTTTTGGATTGGTATTCCGGCAATGGAAAAACAATTAAATTCTCTCTCTGCGTTTTACATTTGGTACCCTGGTAAGAAAGACAAAAACGTTTTTGTTTTCCTGTATGCGTTGGTATTGGCATCCTAACAGTCAAAGGAAAAAACCTCGGTTTATTCATCCCTCTCAAGCTTTCATTTTGTTTTCTTCTTTTGGGGCGATTTTCCCCTTGAAGAAGACTGCGTCTTGCACTTAAGATTTTCTGTTTGATTACCTTTGCTACCTAGAAATTTTTCCCCTCTCAAGTTTGCATTTCGTTTTTACTTTTGGGGCAATTTTCCCCTTGAAGAAGACTGTGTTTTATAAAAAAGCATTTACTACTAATTGATGCCTTGTTTCCTGGTGATTTGAAAATTAATTGAGATTGTGTTTACTGCCTTAAAGACTTCATTTTTCCATTAAAAGGGTAGCCTGCGTCTTGCTGATATATAGCTCAACGATTTGCCTTTTAAAAACGTGACTGACTTGCTATAATTACCCACGATTTTTCCTTTAGAATGTTGCTAAAGATTACTGAAATTGACCAAGATTTTTTCCTTTAAATTGCTCACTATGTTTGCTGGATTGGGCACGAAGTTGCCTTGATGTTGACAGAGTGTGTTGTTGAATGACCACGAGTTGGTCCTTCTGCAATTGTACTGTCCCTTTTATTCTCCTTCTCCTTGAGTGTATACCCAACGTTCTCACTACCACACTTTAATTGCCACAATGATGTTACTGGCCATGTAATTACCAAGTTAATTGCAATGATAACTGCTATATTAAATGCCTTATCAATTGCCAGAACAATTTCTATAGCAATGTTAATGGTCAACAATTTCCCTTTTTGTTGTAATTGCAAGGTTAATTGAAGTATTAAATGCTATATTATTTACTTATTAATTGCCAAGATAATTGCTACAATGATGTCTTGGGTCCAATAATTGCCATGTTAATTACTACCCTGAGTCAATGGTCAGTCGATTTCGTCTTATTGATTAAATGCTGCAGCGAGTTAAATGGTTAACAGTTATGTAAATTGCCTTGTTATTGTGCTATCAATCGTTATGTTAACCGTCATATAAATTTCCTTACTACTATTATTGTAATTGTTATGTTAACTAACATGATAATCACCTTGTTAGTGCTATATTACTTGTTATGAAAATAGTCATGCAAACTGCCCTGTTATTGCTAAATTAATTGTAGTGTTAATCATTATGTTAAATGCCTTGTTAACTGTTGTAATCAATTGTTATGTAGCAGATATGTAATTACCTTGTTGATTTTCCACAACAATATTATTAGCTGGGAGTTTCCCCCTCAATGATAACAATCAACCAATGTGGTTAGTTTGGTCATTATAGCTAGACTAATGTTAAGGTTTAACTGTTCATACATGCTAAAGGTAGCATTCCACTTTAGAATGTTAATGTTGTTATTCAAGTTTATGGCTAGTTAGATGGGGATTCAGATTACTTAGAATTGTCCATTTAGGTTGTAATAATATTAAAATTAGTATGGTGAGTAAATACTAGATTGCAAATTTAGACTTGTTAATTTAGATATGTAATTGATGTTAGTTGGATTTATAGATATGGCCTAATTGGTAACTCAGACTCGCTAAATTTGAGTCATAATTCATGTTAAGTTCGGTTGGTAACTCGTTGACTAATGGAATTTAGACTGGTTAATTGATCTGTAATTAACGCCAATTTAAATCATAGATATTGACCATTTAGCCTTGATTAATGGTTGGGTTGTTGACGAAGTCGTTTTTAGCTTGCGCTTCCCATTGAGGGTGTTGTTGTTTATTATTAATTAATGTTTGTACTTGGTTTTGTAAACATTCAATGTGATTGGTTTTGCTCATTGTAAGGGTTCTAGTTACTTATGTAATTTAATTTTGGGTGTGTTGGGTTGTTAGGATGATTGTCCTTAGATTAGTAGGCTTGGTTTGCTTGTGTCGGACGGGATGTAGACACCTCCTTGTTCCTCAGAATAGTCGCCATCCTTGAGACCTTAAATGGTCAAAATCGATGGGAACCTGGGCTTGAGTGTTTCTTATGTGTCCTGGAGGTCCTAAACATTGCAGGGTAGGATGGGCGGGTAGTCATTCTTATTCTTCATTGGTTGAATGTCGTACATTGCTTCCAGGTGCTTGATGTGCTTTTATGTTAGGTCGTTATGTTGTTATTGCGTGAGTTGCATGTGTTGTGTTCGTCGTCATGTTGCGATGTTGAGTAGAATGTCATTATTACCTTCCTACACACACAAAAAAAAAATATTAAGGGTGCTTTTATCGATTGTACATCGTAGGAGTCGTAACGGATGGGGATTTGACAATCGCCAAGTAGGTATGGTATTATTTATTAATGTGCAATATGCAATGTGATCTTGTTTTGAAGGATCAATAAGAAGATAGGAAAAAAATTGAATATATTAATTATTTATTAATTAGTTATTAGTTATATAATTAATCAATTATTAATTATTAAATATTAAATAATTAGTTAACTATTAATTATTTAATATTGCAATCTACAATGCGTTGTTGCTTATGTGTGGAGACTTTTATTTGACGATTTGTCTGCACCTCCGTAGAGGTATATCACAACACAATCGTGCTTTCATACTCAGACATCCTAAATTTGAGACTTGTACATGCACATGTTCTGCATCCGTACATGCATCGTCTGATACAGTTGGATAATTAAGTTACTTATTAAATTTTTGTACATGCACCTGTATATGTACTTGTTCCAAACATCTGCTACAACTATATAATTAAATTTCTTATTAATTTTGCACAATTTGCCTGACAATAAGTTGTTATGAAGGACCAATCAGAAGCCAAGACAAAATATTGAATTTCTTGTAATAAAGTTGACCTATGGAAAAGGCATGAAATTTTTGGCCAATGAAAAAATAAAATCGCGGTTAATGAAAAAACCGATTTCTGTAGTCCCAAGTGTGGTTGGGACTATCCATAATGCTATAAGTTTTTCCCTTCTATTTTTTCATATTTCATTACATCTTAGGATGTGGAAGAAGTAGAATTTTTTTATGATGTGAATTAAAATATTGTTAATGGATTAACATAAATTTCTTATGACGCATACAATCATTGCTTGTCACAGATTTGCAGTTTGGTACATATGAAATATATATGATTCTAAAGCAATCTTTGCAATGTGATTCTCCAATTATGCATTGCAAATTCTTCAATATTTCCAATGAAAAAAATGCAGGCACCTCTAGTCTAATAGGGATCGGGTGTACAAGGATCCCTATTTCATCAAGTACCTCTAGTTTTATAGGGAACCCTAGTGAGGCAAGGGAAACCAGCCATGCAATGAAGTTTAGTGAAATAAAGATTGTATCCATAAATTTAATCTCTTTTTTAATGTTTCAAATCTTAGTGATTTGAAACTATGCATCTATAGTGAAGAGGAACCTTTGTAAATAAGGAGATCTAGTCATTCTAGAACACTACTAAATTTATCTAAATGTAGTCAGGTTGGAGATCACTAATGGACTTATGGGGACAATGGCGACTACATAGAAGGAGGTAGCTACATGTATTTATATACAAGTTACAATCTTATATTGCAATGGCTAAGTACATTAGGTAATCAACATTAACTGCAGATAATTACATGACTCTGCACAACATTTTCAAAAAATAAATAAATTAGACAACTTATATTTCTTCAAGACCAAGTGCATTTACTTTGCACCAGTCCTAAATGATTGTGCACGTGCATTTAATTTACGCCAGTTTTAAATTGCTGCCATTTTTTTTCTAAATCTAAGAAAAATCAATGCCCCAAAAGTGACTAGGCCTTATTCTAGATTACCTACCTTGTCACAACAAAGTGTGGATGCATGGAAGCATAGAAACTCACTATCATGTGTTTTCTCTGCACAACTTTTGAAAATAGAGGAGGTATTTGTTAAGTCTGTACCGTCCATGATTCCAATGCCAACATACAAAACCAATATGTATGTGCACTCTAAAAACATGACACCATCAAAATTATGTGTAGAAACACCGAGGTGCATAAATGCAAGTGGAAATGTGCAAAAGGACTACAATGCAAGCATGATAGAGAATTCAATTATTTTCCCAGGAATTGAAAAAAAGTAGAATTTCGACTATGCGAGGAAAAAAAACTCTATAAAGCATGAAAGACACATCTATGCAGGGTGCCTAGAAATCGTCAAAGCAAATGAACCATATAATTATTACACTTTCATATGCAGATATCAATAGTTATTCCTTTCTGTACAATCTGGACCTATATCTTTAGTACTTACGAATTTAACACATGTATGATGATCACACAAGAAAAACCTATTCTATTCTTAATACCTATGTGGTGAATCTATAAAAGTTACCAGACAACAACGGACCGCCGCACTTCCACATTTTCAATACTTCCACCCAACACTTTAAAATGCAATGGAGCAACAAGGAAAGGTGATTTCCCGAAGCCATATCTTCTAAATTTAGGGATTTCACAGAAGCTAGTTCACATAGTCATGACACATGTACAAGCAAGGCTCAGTATATTCTCAACACTTACATGCACAAAATTCATAGAATTATTTGCATCATCCTAGTGAACTTATTATACTTCAAATAATTTCCAAATGACATCCTATTTGCAACCTATCCAAGAAGGAAGAATTTGCATGTTAATCAATTTTGTGTATATGTAAATCTAGGATTGGTAGCAATGTGGATCAAGAAAAGTTATTATAGTTGCTATATGTTCACAGTTATATTCGGTTCGTGATTCTATACAAGTTACTGAACCGAGATATAGCAATATAAATTATTTATTTAGAAATCTTAATAACTATCTTAGCAGGTGTTCAAAGGTTTAAAATGCATTGGAATAGTAGAAGAAAACAATTCACTGAAGCAGATGGAAAGAACAATCTAGAAACAAATATGTGATGTTCATAAACAACTACAAAAAATATTGTATGTAAAGCTTGTATAGTTATTCTGTATTTGTAATAATTGAATTGAATATGTAAACTTTTGCACAATGTATGAAGTATATAATCTTGGTGAAACAACTCAATTGACTATGTGCAAATAGGTTAATTGTAAAAATTCAATACAAAGACAATGAAATGTTAACAATGGGAAGTAAATACTTTTGATCCAAAGTGCATACACAATGAAAATGCTATTTCTTGTATGAGAAGTACATAGATAACATATGTAAATAATGTATATATTATATGCATTTGCATTTAGATCAATTTAAAAAACATTTAAATTATGGTTCTAGTTTGTGCCCAAGGAAATGGAAAACAATACATAGAAATCATTGCATATGCATCACCACAACATTTTTTTTTTATTGGCTATGTGACATGTGTAGCCATCATGTATTGGTCAATGTAAATTTTCCATGCACTCAAAAAATAACATGGCATATAAACAACACTTAGGACGTTTTTTGTAAACATATTTCATATGGAATTTCTCTCAATCCAAAAAGCAGATTGTGTGCAATACAATTGCATATTGCATAGACAATTTGAAATGGAGTAGAATATGCATTTGTTAGTATCAATGTACCTTGACGCTATTTGGACCTGTTTAGATAGTACAAAGTTCAACTATTTAAATTATGTGTGTGTGTGTGTTTAAATAATTTTGTATACAAAGTTCATATATAGACTTGTGAATCTATACCTGCAACTTTTTTTTATGCAACTAGTATTTCTAGATCTTTGGTTTCTTCTCTTGTTAGTTGTGCCATAACTGTGGATTTTGTTTTGCGCAAGACATTTTGTTTTGCATCTGTTGTGATGGTTATATTTTTTAGTTCTCATATGTCACAAACATCTGCAACTGATATATAGAATACTGCAACCCTAATATAATTTTACTTGAGATATATTAACATAAAAACAATAAAGCGTTGAGCATGGAAAAGCATGGTGTTTCCTTGTCATTTTGTTTGGTTGTTCACTTGCAATGTGCAATGTGCAATGCATTGTTGCTTATGTGTGGATAATTTTTCTTTGACAATTTGTCTACACCTCTAAATAGGTATATCGCTGCACGGACATGTCCCCACATAAGTATGTCTGTCAGTCGCTATAAAAACATTTTTTTAATTTTTTTAATATAGTCCTATACAAGTAATTAAAAAATTAATAATTGTTTATTAATGTGTAATCGGAAATATGCAATGTGCAATGCACAATATGGAATGTGCAATTTATTAAATAATTAATCTATTAATAATTTATTTATTTAATTAATTTAGTTGTACCTATACATCAGAACTTTGAGATTGGTACATGTACCCATTGTAACAAATATTCAATATTGTAATGTGCAATGCGTCGTTGTTTATGTGTGGAGACTTCTTCTTTGAATTTTTGTCCACATATGCTCGCACATGTGTATCCTTGGATAGGTACATTTGTTAGTTGGTGTAAAAAATGATTTTTAAATTTTTTTAATATTTTCCTTTATGCACTATGCAATCTATTAAGAAATTAATTAATTATTAATTATTTAATATTAAATAATTAATTATTTGTTAATTGTTTAATATTTCAACGTGAAATGCATTGTTTTTTATGTTTGTAGGTTTTTTCTTTGACGATTTATCCACACATGTGCATAGGTATGTTTGTTAGTTGCTGTAAATGAATTTTAAATTCTTTTTAATATAGTCATGTACAAATAATTAAAATATTAATAATCATTTATTAATGTGCAATGCGCAATACACAATGTGAAATTAATTAATTAATAATTATTTAGTATTATTTATTAATTATTTAATATTGCAATGTGCAATGTGATGTTGCTTATGTGCATAGACTTTTTCTTTGACGATTTGTCTGCACCTCCAAATAGGTATGGTATTATTGATTAATGTGCAAAGGGAAACATTCTATGTGCAATTTATTAAATAAATAATTATTTAATATTTCACTGTGTTGTTACTTATGTGGGGAGAATGTTTCTTTGACGATTTGTCTGCACCTTCACACATGTATATCCCTGCACAATTATGGTTTTGTACACATACGTTGTGACTTTGAGACTTGTACATGCACCTGTTCCTCACCGGTACATGCACCTTCTGCTACAGCTACATAATTAATATTATGATTTGCAATGCATTGATGCTTATGTGCAGAGACATTTGCTTTGATGATTTTTGCACTCTTCTGCACATGTATATCTATACAAAGGTACGGTATTATTTGTTAATGTTTAATGCATAATATGAAATGTGCAATTTATTAAATATTAAATATTATTTATTAATTATTAATTATTTATTAATTGTTAGTCGTGGTTGTGCTATGCAATGTGAAATGTGTTGTTTCTTATGTGCAAGGACTTTTTGTTTCACGATTTGTATGCACCTCTGCACATGTATATCCCCGCATAGGTATGGTATTATTTATTAATGTGAAATATGCAATGTGATTGTTATAGTCCATGTGCGGTTGGGACTATGCATAATGCTATGATTTTTTCCAATGTCTTTTTTAGATTTTATTATGTCTTAGGCTGTGGAAGAAGTACAATTTTTTGCATGATGTGAATTAAAATATTGTTGTAACACCCCTGTTTCTAAAATTTCAGTTAAAAACCCATATTGCCCATTTTTCTAGAATTTCAGTTAATGAAGGAAAGTTGATGGTTGAACTACCATCTTCCCACATTTATGAAAAAGAATGGGTGTTGTACTTGAACTTCCTTTCCTTAGAAGCATGGGAAGACAAGTACCCATCTAGAGGATTCTAGGTTGACCCATGGATTAGGGGTTTGACCCATGAAATCTTGTTGTAGAAGACAAGAAATAGAGGAAAATCGCAAGCAGAGAAGAGATGCCACACACAATTGAGTATTGGAAGGAAATTTGAGTAGAGAGGAGTGTGGGAAACTCCTATGGTTATGAGAAAATAGAGAGAAGTGAAGAAATGTGTTTTTTGGGTACAAGAACTGTTGGGGAAGTGTCTTCTAATCATGCTGATAAACATAACTGCAAAGAATTTGAGTGATTGAATCAGAAATCAAAACAGATTCCCTTTCTTGGTAGATAGAATATTGAACTTCTTGATTCCTGTGGGAAAAGGAGAGTAACTTTCGTCCCTTGATTTTTCTAAGAAAAATAATAACTCTCTCATGGAATCATACTTTGGCTAGGGAGTGGCAAGCTGTGAAATACACTAAGAGAAGATGTCCCTATGGTTAGGTGGAATGTGGCACACCCTTCAGTATTTATATCTATTTTCATCTTCTAGATAAGTATTTATTTCAAAAATATCTGCAATGTTGTAACGAACCTCCTCGTTACGACCACAACTCTTTAACAGGTGCAATTGTTTTTTTGTTTAAGGTGTGTGCGCGCGTGTAAATTGGAAACAAACACACTAGACTCTATGTCGCCACTCGACGACTAACAAGATGCAACCACTATGACCACAACAAGAAGACATAAGGCGCATAACAAGTAACGGCAAGCACTAAACGACACATGGGTTAAGTACGGTACGAACACAGAGGGGTAAATCCATGGTAGTAAATTTTACTATTTCTGCACCGGAAAGTAGGGCGTTTAATCTTAGTTCTCTGCTCCAGAGAGAGAGAATGTAAGATAGGCTCCTGGCCAACTACTTAGGCAGAATCTAGTAATATCCATCAGGTGTATCGCAAGAGTGGAAACCATGCCTTTCAAGGGCCCGAGACTCTTTATACGGCACTGGATTCTTTACACAGAAAAATAACCACACTCACAGACTTACATACTAAGGCTACACGGAGGTGTTTACATCCCAAGCGACTAATACCAGAGCAAACTGACTAACCCATCAACCACCATCAAGGATGATAGCGGTGCGATAAAGTTCTATAAATCGACACATATTATAAGAACTCCACGGTGCAAGAAAACCTCAGTTCTAATTCTGTCAAGACACGACATAAGTGCGAGCGAAGGGAAACAACATTAATTAACCCAACATGCAAGGGTAGTCATCTACTTTACTCCTCGGTGCAGAAGTAAACATTCATTGGTTTTCTATAGATAACATTTCTAGGTGGAGTGACGAGGCACATGTCCATCATACCTGTCACTGTGCCCAAAATAATCGGCTATGGCTAAACAATCCACTACACAAATATAATTTGGAAAGAGAATCATCTATGAAGATAAACATAAACACGAGAGCATGCTACCCCTCTGAATTGATATAATCTATTCTCATCATGATTAGTGCTTGTAAATCTAATCTCATAAAACGCCGACGGACTATGATACGACTACAGTACATGGAAATTATGATTAGAATAATAATAATAATCTTGTAAATACATGGCATTTATAATTAGAATACATGGCAATTAGAATACATGGCAATTATGACTAGAATGTGAATCTTGGCAATGTAAATGATCAGAATATATGGCAATACATTAACTAATTTATAAGTACATTAGGTCCTCAAGGTTCCATCTGTATCAATGGCCTTAAACTAATTTATAAGTACATTAGGTCCTCAAGGTTCCATCTCTATCAAATGGCCTTAAACTAATTTATAAGTACATTAGGTCCTCAAGGTTCCATCTCTATCAAATGGCCTTAAACTAATTCATAAGTACTTGATTTTTTWWWWAAAATWTTAAGATCTAAAAATCATGTAGAGGGATATCACAATCCATCGAGACCTCGATTKTCCACCTCTTGACAAATCTTACTCTAATTTCCYCATCCCACACATGATAAAGGTAGTAATARTTGGTATTACTATTATAATTATTAATTAATAAGGCCTCTCGTTACTTCAACGGTTAATAATCATGAAGGTCTTAACCRTACATGACTTAAACAYCGTATTCATAAACTATATAACCATTYTTKACCTTATARGGATGCCTAAAAATCATGCCCCCTGACACATAAAACTATGTCCCAAAAGTAGATTAGGTAYRTCATATCCAMTTTTATCCAAATTCCTCCTCCCAWGTTGTAATATRAATAATTTATTATTATTAATAAAGGMAATTWTGATTAKAATGTAAATCTTGTAARTCGTAATTAGAATAGTCTATTCTAATCCMYTTCCTCAAGGCAATTACAAATRAAACRCAGACGGACTACCATASGACTACAATACATSGMAATTTTGWTTAGAGTARTCACAATAATMTGGTAAGTACATGGCGGTTATGATTAGAATACATTKTATATGGGAATGCATGGMAATTATGATYAAACTAATCCTAATAATMTGGTAACTACAYGRCGAGTATGATTAGAATACAAGGCACTTAGAATACATGGMAATTCGAATAGAATGTAACTCTTGTCAATGTAAATAATYARCATACATGGCAATACATTAACCATACACCCCAGCTGATTTAAACTAACCTAACCATGCTGTAATGATTACGGCCATGCTGATTTAACCCAGCTAATTTAAATTAATTTAACAACTCTGTAAGGAAAACACAATCTTCACATATTGAACATTCTAAGTTTAAGGTTTGCATGTGGACCTGAAAGGCAAGTTAGACAACGCCTCGAAAGAACAAAGTTGAGCTAAACCGACAGAATTAACTCCACATCGATAGGATTACCTTTAAATGACAGAATTAATTCACTCTGGCAAATTTAATTGCATTGACTCCCTGGTAGCTTACCCGGAGTGACGGGAATCCCGAGTTGGGTTAACATCTATCTCCTCGCAGGTAGTCGAGTGTCATGGGCGATGGATTCGATGAAGGGCAATAACGAAATGTCTGAGAGGAGGTAAAACCCAGGGAATTCTGAGAAGACTGATGGATAAAACAAAAGTTTTAAGAGGGATACGGATTACCAAAAAAACACTGAGAAATCTGGGAATGATTTGCCCAAAAATGCAGAAAATCTGAGGGATCGATTTCCAAAACATAGAGAAGTTGGGGTACGATTTCCGAACGCAGAGAGAATGAGGGGACATTCGCTGAATATAAAAATTAGTGAGACAGTTGTATGGGCATCCACGTCGTGGGGCGGATTGCAGGTGGAGGTAATGGTCAACAAAACTCAGCGAAATAATCAATTGAAGAGGCACCTCTTGGTGGTTGGGCGGATTTCATACTGAGGGAAGGGTTATGATTATTCCTGATTTGGTAAGTGGGATTCGAGCAGTGCCTAGGTACGAACGCATATATCGGCGTAGAGGAAAGTCAACACAGGCAGTCGAAAAAAAGGATCTGAAGGCCATCAACACGCAGTCACAGGGGTGGCAACGCGACACCAGACCGAAGGCAGGGACGTGGGTCTTCTTCCCCAAACGCACAAGAAATTATCAACGCAAAAGAAAGGACTGAGTAACCCCAGCGCAGAGGTTAGATGGGGTAAAGCGCAGGGGTCTGATAACGTTTCAACACAACTCAACAGTGAAGGCGCAGGGATTTCATTATTCCCCTTTTTATAAACATTTAGCATTGGAAGAGCACGGAGTTTAATAGGGGTTCAAAAAAAATAATTAAATATTGACCCAATAGGGATTCCAACATTAGATCAAATTAAAACTCAAAACAAATTACCAGAACCCTAAAACTGTACCAAATATATATAAAAAAAAATGAAATGCCAGAACAACGATAACCATTGAAATACATTTATAAGGTAAGTTTTTGCAGTAACCACGGAAAATACCAGTGTATACCATAACCATTCTACCCTAATGAATAGAGGAGCGTACCTTGCCTTATCACCCGCTTGATGACGTCTGTGCGCTCCGCGTTGCTCCTGCTCCGTGCCGACCGTAGAGGACTCACCGGTACCTCCCAGCCAAACGCTAGGGGTACTCTGCTTCCCCCTCAGCCCCCTGAGCTGCAAAGGGGCCACACACAATCCAGAAAGTAACCTAGCTTCTCAGCTCGCCTCCAAGGCTGATCTACCACTCTAACACAGCTGAGAGCTCCCCAACTCCTCACAAGCAATCTGTCCAGTCCCCCATTTTGACAACATAACAATACCTAATAGCTTCCCCCCCCATTTTTCCCCCTTTCCCCCTCTCTTTTATGGACTCTCAAACCCTAAATCATCTTTCCTTTTAGGTTTTCCCCCCTTTTCCTTTTTATTATTTTTTATTTTTTCCTTTATTTTTATTTTTATTTTTATTTTTATTTTTTTAAAACTCAAGAAGTAAATGCGCTCATTAATATTTTCCTTTTATTTTTACATTCGTAACTTTTTATTAATGGTAGAGGCGGTAGGGACTAATAAATTAACAGAAAGAGAATCTATTATTTATTTTCTTTATTCTATAAATAAAAGATTAAGGAATACACGACAATTTGTTTATAATATATATATA
>SNQJ01S0015561.1:154772-170408 GCA_010110895.2 Picea sitchensis
AACCTTCTAAGAAGTCCTCTTACATTTATTATATCTAATTACCCATTTATTATATCTAACTACCATAGTGGACCTTATTTAATAATATAGTGGACCTAGTCCACCTTACATTGAAAGACCTCCACTATTATCACTATGGGCCCTCTGGGGCCCCCCACTACCTCTCTAGCTACCTTACACACTTTGACTTCTTTGACCTTTTGGGGCTTAAATACAACATATGAGGGTCCTCCAACTTCTTAAGGCCATAACTCTCAAACCATGAGGATTTATGTGACGTTCCACATACCACTGGAAATGGATTGACAAACATTATCCATCTAGGATAGTTTCACTGATCTTAATCTCATTATTCCACAATTAAGCATGGGTTATCTAACCATACTACTAGGATAACTCAACCACAAATCGTCTTCCTGTGAGGGCTTTCACCATAAGGGGACCACTTTGGAGTTCACCGCAAAGTGTCTTCCCATGAGGGCTTTCACCATAAGGGGACGACTTTGGAGTTCATCCATTTTTACAGCCATGACCTTTGGAGTTCACCGCAAAGTGTCTTCCCGTGAGGGCTTTCACCATAAGGGGACCACTTTGGAGTTAATCCATTTGTACAACCATGACAAGACAATAATGATTCATATTTACATCAATCCAACTACAACTCATTGATCCATCTTCATTTATGCATGACATCCTATGACTATGACTCCATTTGACATCAATGCATTGACATCAAGGACAATACATGATCCATCAATCACTACATCAATATACTATGACAATAAATTGTTCCTTTGACATCAATCCTTTGGAATCAATGAAAACATGATCCAATAGTTACAACCTTATAATGCAATGGTTAAGTACATTAGGTAATCGACATTAATTATAGATCAAAAAATCACTGTGGATATGTTTTTTGAAAAAAAAAAAATTAGAGAGCTTAGATTGGTTCAATACCAAGTGCATTTACTTTGCACCAATCTAAAACCATCGTGTAAGTGCATTTACTTTGCACTAGTTATAAAAAAATGCCCTTTTTTTTTCTAATTATGAAAAAAATATCAATGCCCCAAAAGTGACTGGGCTTTCTTCCATATTACCTACCTTGTCACAACAAAGTGCAGATCCATTGAAAATACGAATGTGTGAAAGAATAACAGATCACTAAAATGTGTTTTCTCCACACAATGGTCAAAAATAGAGGAAGACTTTATTATGTATGACATGCCGCACAAGAAATACCTTGTCTATTCTCAATACCTACGCACTGAATCTATACAAGTTACCTGATGGAAGCGTACTTCCGCACTTCCACATTTGCAATACTTCCTCCCAATTATTTAAAATGCATTGGAGAAGTAGGGAAAATCAATTTCCCAAAGCCATATCTTCGACAATTGTGGATTTCACAGAATCCGGTTGGTATAGGCAGGGCACACGTACAAGTAACGCTCAGTCTATTGTCAACACTTGTGTGAAGAATTCATAGGACTCATTGCATCATCTCGGTGAACTTCTTATACTTTAAACAATTTCCAAAACGACGTTCTATTTACAACCTATCCAATAAGGAAGAATTTGCATGTTAATTGAATTAATGTATATGTAAATTCAGGATTGGTAGCAATGCAGAGTAATACAAGTTATTATAGTTGTTATCTTCTCACATTTATTTTCAATTCATGATTGTATACAAGTTACTGAGCTGGGATATAAAAATATAAATTGTTTATTTAGAAATCCTAGGAGTTATCTTATCAGGTGTTCAAGGGTTTAAAATGCATTGGAACAGTAGAAGAAAACAATTGACTGAAGTGGATGGAAAGAACAATCTAGAAACATATATGTTATGTTTAGAAAAAACTGGAAAAAAACAATGTATGGAAATATAGTATAGTTATTCCATATTTGCAATAATTGAATTGAAGATGGAAAATTTCGCACAATGTTAACTTACAAATAGGAATAACTATTTAATTATTGCAAATCTGGAATAACTGCATAGATAACATGTGTATATAATGTATATATTACATGCATTTGCATTTAGATCAATTAAACAAACTATTAAATTATGGTTCTATTTTGTGTCCAAGGAACTAGAAAACAATACACATAAATCGTTGCAGATGCATCACCACGTCATTTTTTGTTTACTGGATATGTGACATGTGTAGCCATCCTCTATTGATCAATATAAAGTTTTCATGCACTCGTAAAATCACATCACATATAAACAAAACTTAGTACATTTTTTGTAAACATATTTCATATGGCATTTCTCTCAAGCCAAAAAGAAGATGGCGTGCAAGACAATTGCACATTACATAGACAGTTTGAAATGAAGTTGAATATGCATTTTCTAGTATCAATGTACCTTGACCATGTCTAGACCTATTTACATAGTACAAAATTCATTAATTTAAACTACATATACACGAAATCAATTAACATATGTCCGTGATGTATAAAACAATCATGGATTTACATATACACATATGTAAATCTTGAATTTAAACAATCTTGGATTTACAACAATCCTGGATTAACATATGTCTTTGTCTTGATTGTTTTCATATTCCCAAGACTTAAAAGGAGAGTCTATGGATCAAACAAGGGGAAACTGGTACTTTGATAAATACAGGTTGGATTTAATGTCAAGTCTTAAATAAATGCATGAGACAATGAGGCATAGTACCAGATTACATGAAGATGGGCATATCCAATCACATATTAGATATAGTTGCAGATCCATTGGAAGGACAACACCTGGTAAAAACACACAGGGAAGCAATAGAAGTTGACATGACGATAGATTTAGAGAAATCATCTAGGTTGAAAAGCTATGCATAGCACAAAATATAGTGAAGACGATGACACACTAAGACAATGGATCTAAGGGGAATATAGTGTTTGGCAACACCGAAGTGTCAATAAATTTGCGTCACCCAGATTTTACATGTACAGTGGATGCAGGAAGTTATGACACCAGTGTGTGGAATGCCCATCAGCAATACAATGAATCGTTTGCATGAGACACAACATTAGAGCAAGATAAATCCCAAGTGAAACGTATCACCATAGGAACACTATACCATCGAGTTGGAAAGAAAATTGAAACAAGATGACAACAATTTTTTATTGTCTTCTTAACTATTTATAGGACTTTCTAGCACCATAGTATTCACAACGAAGCCTCATTTGTCCAAAAATAGACCTTCTGTATCCTTTGATTTAAGTAACATCAATAGCCAATCAACCATCATGTCCATTTATCCCATGGATTATGTTTCCATCCCAAATTGCTCACATCCATTGATTTTGCTAATAGGCATCTGATTTTGTATAGTTCCTAGTGCATACAAATAGCTTGTACTCCCAACTTTTCATTGTCCTGCCGGTTGAGACTGATGATGTAATTGTCAGGAAGGGCACCCGGTCTACAGTTAAAGTGAAATATACTTATCCTATCCAAACAATTGCTTGAACTATTCTTCAAAACTATTGTGATACACTAGTTCTCTAATCTCACATCAGTTTTTCATGTCGTGATGGATCAACAACTTTGTTGAAGCTGCTATCTCAATTCTAGGGACTATCCTTTCTGTAAGTTTTAGTTGTATGTGTCTTCTTGGTCACTAAGGAATATGAGGGAGACACAAGAATCACAATGCTCCTGGTCATTGCACCAATTACTCAGTGTTATCCCTTTCTATCTCCCAATAGATGGATCAAATTATAGTTGCAGAACTTGGTCTAGTCATTGCTTGGATTTTTGAGGTGCAGGATAAAACACATTTATCCTTTGCTCCTCCAGAGAAAATGAAATAAGAGAGTGGTCGAGAAGGAGGAAAAATGTGGAACAAATAAAGATTCCACGTTCGCAACTACTTTGGATGTTGGAAAAGTTGTCTAGATCTAGAAACACAACCGAGACAAATGTTTTGCACTTACTCAAGTAATGTGTGATTATACAATCTGTGTGGATAAATTAACCATCATGGGCCAGAAATGAAAACTATCCTCATTTTTTCATCCGCACATCATTTGAAACTGACAGAGAAATTTTTTGAAAGGAAATAGAGCATACAGTTCGAGAGAAATACTCTTAGCCTAGACAAAGAGTTTCTTGAACTACACTTTGAAGGTCCTGTGAAGCTTCACCTTTCTAAAACATCATCTTCTCTCCTTGTCACCATATATCAATACCTTTGTTGAACATGGCTTCTCCATTATTGGAACCGTTCCTTTTGTCACATCTACTTGTTGACGTCCTCCTGGTTACCAAGCACGTTGAATGAGGGATGAGGATGACAATTCTTTTGAACGTTGGAGAAATTAGCGAGTTCTAGTTGTTTACAACTACCCCAACAACTAGGAAAAGTTGAAGGTGCAGAACTTTGTCTAGTGACAACTTGAATTTATGGGCTACAGGATGAATCGCGTCTATCCCTCACTGTCTGCCAACAAATCTAAAGAGAGACAGATGAAACACCTGCACAAATGTTGAGAAAATAGAGTTGTCACTTTCGAAGGGATTCGACCCATTGAAAAAAGTTTCTCAAGCTACAAGGGCAACCCAGACAGATGATTTGCACTTAGTCAAGGATTGTATCACAAATGAAATATGCAATCTGGATTCTATACAGTATAATGCAGTATGGATATATATTATTGTATGTACATAATTTACCAAAGAAGGTGTCTATTGTGTTATTGTTATCAACATAGATCTTTTTTCGAGACTGTTAATGAGTTTATTCTATTGTATTGCTTGCAACTACTTCCTTTCTTGCATTTCTTCCATTTCATTTTGATGTCGAAGCATTGCAAGAAATGCAATGAAGAGGTAAACAGACTTGTATGTCAAAATGACATGAAATATACTATACCAACAAACAACGAATGAAAATGAAAGCAGCGCCACATATAAAATTAGAAATATGTACCTTCTCAATTCTTGTTCTTTGTCTGCTATTTTTCCCCATTTTATTTTTAATAATGATTTGCAATAGTTTTGATTTATTGCACATCAAACAACACAAATTTACATTTAAGCAGACGTTATCGAAGTGCAAATGCAATGGAAATTGTTCATTTTTTTTTTTTTGGTGCAATCAGAATCTCTTATGGCAGACTTGCTTGTCATGTTCAACACAATTTCTCGAGCCAACACAGAAAGATGATGTTTTTAAATAGGTAACAAGGATAGAAAACATGCTTTGCTTCAGTACGAAGGAAATAAAAATTTGTAGAAGTGGAAAAAAAATGGGGACATATGTGAATATGTATTCTAATGTCAATGTAATTTACTAGTCTAATGTTCATTATGACTTACATGCATTTCAAATCGAAAGTAGAAAACAAGTTGTATCATGATCACTCTAATATGTATTTGATATATGTGCATTTAAAATTGAAAGTAGAAAACAAATTGTATCATGATCACTCCAATATGTATTCAATATAAAAAAATTCGATAGATCATTCTTCACATTTGACCAGACATGATCAATTAACATTCTTTGTACATATTTTAGTCGGTTCAATAAGAAATGTAGATTCTAATTATACATGTAACTCTGCAATTTTGGTGTTTTCTTGTTACATTGATGATCCAGGTGGATATTGGTGGCCACCCACCTGTTCCATATTCCAACTGGCTCATCTGGACAATTTTCAGTTCAACATGTTTCTCTATAATGGGGACATTTATTTATAATTGTGGGTTCTACACTTATGGGGATATCCTAAATCCCTACACAACATCTAGGTGGATATTGGTGGCCACCCACCTGTTCCAACTGGCTTATTTTGGAAGTTTTCATATCAGTACATCTTTTTGTACTTCCAAGGCCATTGTGGGGCTCTAAACAATGTTTTATTGTCTTGTCATAGTCAAACTATAGACAAAGTCACAATTTGGTGACATAATGCATATTTCTCGAAAAGACCTTTCCAACAAGATGTCACGCGCCTAAAACAAAGATCGTATGCAAAAGTTATGACCCTGAGAAGTTAATGTACTAACTTACCCCAACGGGGCCCACATGACTTTTGGCATTTCATCTCCTAGGGTTAGTTTTTTGGATGTCTAGGGTTTTGAAATCTTTGTTTATCATAAAAATGCCTTCAGAGACTCATTGTAATCATCTTCTTGTGAATGAGCGTAACTTTCACATCTCTCCTCAGAGATAACACTGCCACCATTCTAACGAGTCTTGCACTTTGTAGTTTTACAATCTCTTTACAATTCTTTCATTAATAGAAATCAAGTATTGTTGTATTTATTTGTTTCTAGAAATTTTCATGAGTATTTCATTGTAATATCTTTGCATTCATTTTGTTCTGAAAATAATTTGGATCATTGGTATGGGAGCAGGATGCTCTTGATCGTTTTTCAATGCATGTCCCCCACAAGGTCCGAGTATAGCCAGTTGGGTCTCGAGCTTGTCTCTCTTAAGGAAAACCACTCTCGCATGCCCAAGAAACCCTTGATGGTGGAAAAAAGAAGAATGTCAGAGCACAAGATTCTATTAACATGTTGCTTGAGCAAGCTCTCACGCGACAGAGAGATGAAATGATGGATACTTTTGCACACATCCGTAAACACATGCCGATAGCGACATTAACATCTTCATCAAGCGACCATTTTGGAGAAACCTCTCCCTTCAAGGTACAAGTTAATTTTGATATTCCCATATTTGAAGGTCAAATAGATGTGAATGCCCTAGAAAAATGGTTAAATTTATTAGAAGGTTATTTCTCTGTTCAAAACTTTTTTGACAAGGAAAATATCACCTTCGCACTCCTCAAGGCTCTCCCGCATGTCAAACATTGGTGGGAAAGTTACTCGGAGAAAAGTTCCACAGAGGAATTTGGAATGTATGGGGTCGAGCCCACTTGGGATTTTTTTTGTGGATGCGTTCAAGGAACAATACTACCCTGTTGATAATTATGAAGACCAATACATGATATGGACCACGTTGCGGCAAGGGAAGAGCTAAATAGTTTCGGAGTTCAAAAATACTTTACATACCTTGCACACCAATTTGGGTATCAACGAATCCCACCGGCATCTGGTTTTGAAATACTATGGGGCTCTACATAGGTAAATTGAAACTGAAATGGATTTCCTAAACATCTCATCATTGGGAGTTGCCTATAGATATGCTGTCAAAATCGAGCAGAAATTTAGGCACTAGAACAAGTGGGAATTTGGGTATGAAAATCCGCAACAAGAAAAGCATGGTAAAGATGGCCCTAACCAACAACCTCTAGAAAAACTATCCAAGACATAGGACAAGAAGGGGAAAGTAAATATGAAGAATGAGACTGGGAAGTGGCGTGACTTCCACAAAATCCCCTAGAACAACATCAATGAATGTCACTCAAAACAGTCATTGGTGGTTGAGGTCAAAGACACAGAGCTGAAACCTATTTCAAAATCCGATTCAGAAAATATTGAAAATAGACAAATCATTGATGCAAACCCCACTGATACTATCACGACCACAACAATTAAACCATAAGAATCAATAGATCCCGAAGAGGGGGAGCGCGTCTTCCATTCATAAATGTGGGTGAAGGGGACCCTGTTTCATTTCATTGTTGATAATGAGAGCCAAAAGAACCTCATATTAGCTAAGGTCATCAAATAGTTGGGGTTTTCGACAACACCACACCTGCATCCATACAACACCGGGTGGCTTCACCAGGGATGAGATCTCCATGTCAACCAACAATGTCGCCTATCATATGGCATCCAACCCTTCAAGGATGAGGTAGTGTGTGATGTTTCCCCTCTTGATGTCTGTGATGTTGTTTTGGGCCAACCATATATGTCAAAATATCATGTTGTTTATGAGTCTATACCTCGTAGTGTCATTATTACTCTAGGATTTCATCTCTATAGGATACCAGAGGTATTTCCAACTACTGTTCCACCAAAACAATGATGCAAGGTAATCTCTCATACTACAAAATTCATCCTCTTCACAGTCTATTCAAAGGATGCACAGAAGGCCACTATAACCAGTGTAGGCTCAACACCTTCTATCCAGAAAAAATAGATTGCAGAAGAGAAAGAAGATATTGTTTCTTCACCTTCAATGGTGCCTACACAATGCCCCGTCAAACCCAGAGACAATAGTTTGGTGGAACAGATTCAACCCCGCCAACAACAAGTTCGTGACAGGATTCCACAGACCAAGAAACACAACTTCTCCAACAAGGCATGCAACTCACCAAGATTCATATTCAAAAAACACTTTCCCCTCTTCCCCAGGAACTCAATGCAATGGAGACCATTGCTTAATAAGGGGGGAGGATTTATCCAAGTGGATATTGGTGGCCACCCACCTGTTCCATATTCCAACTGGCTCATATGGACAATTTTTTAGTTCAATACGTTTCTCTATAATGGCGAAATTTATTTGTAATTGTAGGTTCTACACTTACGGGGATGTTTTGAATCCCTAGACAAAATCCAGGTGGATATTGTTGGCCACCCAGTTGTTCCAACTAGATTATTTTGAAATTTTTCATGTCAGTACATCTTTTTGTACTTCCAGGGTTGTTTTGGGGCTCTAAACAGTGTTTTCTTGGTTTTCCACAGCCAAATTGTAGACAAAGTCACAGTTTGACAACATAATGCGTAGTTCGCAAAAATACCTTTCCAACGAGCTATCACGCGCCTAAAATGGAGGTCGTATACAAAATTTACGACCCCAAGAATTTAATGTATTAACTTACCCCAATGGGGCCCACATGACTTTTGGCATTTCATCTCCTAGGGTTAGGTTTTTGGGTTTCTAGGGTTTTGGAATTTATGTTTATCATAAAAAGGACTTCAAAGCCTCATTTTAATCATCTTCTTGTGAATGAGCATAGGCATCACATCTCTCCTCATAGATAAAGATGCCACCGTTCTAGTGAGTCTTGCACTCTCTATTTTTACAGTCTCTTTACAATTATTTCATTAATAGAAATCATGTATTGTTGTGTTTCTTTGTTTCTAGAAATTTTCATGAGTATTTCATTGTAATATATGTTCTTTCATTTCGTTCCGAAAATAATCCGTACAAATTGTCACATGTCAATATTGAAGTCTCGTAGAACCACTATGATTTCATCACAATCTAAATTGCACAATGATTGCACAATTGCATTTACTATGTTGGCCATAATTGCAGATGGAGCTCCATATATATTAATTCTGGAAATATGCAATCCTTTGACTATTACTCTTGCCACAAGCACCTCTACATTTCGTTATTCAAAATGCATATGTTCCAAAATGCGTAGATGGTTTTTTACTAGTATCTGCACACCATGTTTATTGCAATTAGAGAGGCAATTGAAACACTAAAACTGTTGATTTTGCATTGACAATGTCATATATGTTTCTTGAATGCAAAAAATATCAGATTGCATTATATCATAGTCAATAGTTATATTGTTGATATACGCATGAAAAATATGTGTGTTCAATGAAAAATTGAAACACATGACTCCAATTGCATGGACTACAACTCATATTCTAGAGCTCACTTTGTATCACTATGCAAACATTGCATCTCGAATTTTTTTTTTTTTTAATTGAAGTTATCCATAGTCAAGGGACTTAGAAGACACAAATACTTTGTACTCCTTACAAATGGCAATGATATATAATCCAATCCATGTCTTCATAACCCAACAAGATCAAATGCAACACTATCCAAGGTTATCCCCTGCGATCTGTGTATTGTATGTGCGCATGCATGTTGATCTAGGAATTGTTTACAAATTTTCAAATGGCATGTTGTCACTCTTATCAATGACGGTTTCTCTACTCACAATATGTTGGATTATTCATTGATACTGAAAGGTCGGGGTGAATCAATATTGAGCACTTTTTACCATTTTTAATAAAAACATGTAAACATTAACTTATCAACAACATCAAACAGAGTACACAAAAGATTTTTACATGGAAACCCAAAGGGGAGAAAATCATAGAACACACACACACACACACACACATATATATATATTACATTCATAGGAAGCACCAACATCTAATATTTACCAACAACAACTAGAAGGAGGTACCAACCCCCTAATTTACAATAACCAACCCGAAGGAAGCTCAAAATCGATGATTTACTAGCACCAACTAGAAGGAGATGCCAACCCCCTATTTTTATGAGCACCAACTCAAAGGAAGTTGAAACTCCCCTGAAAGCACCAACTTTCTATTTAAAGACACTAATACTCTTGTGCACCACCCAACCACCCCTGTTTATTAGGAACCAACCTAAAGGATACCTTGTTCTTCTGCCTTGCACCACCCTGCCACTCTTGTTTCAAATTTATTCTCACAATATGGTCAGTTCCTCAACTAATCTGCTCCAGATCCCTCACAAAAATATGCACCAAATGATGACATCAAGCTTCTCACAAATCATTGTCACTAAAGATAAGTTTTGTCACTGTCTCTGTCACTATCATTGATACATCATCATCATCATCAAACTAGGTCCACATAGAAATTGGGTTCATATATATTGTCATTGTTTACTTCACTATCATTGATACATCAAAAATGGATCCACATAAACATCCTAGGTCCACTTGGGTCCACATATAAACCCCAACATCACTTCTTAAATTTATTTTAAACACCTATTTGGGACTAGTTTCTGGATTAGTCACAAACCCTAACTTCCAACAAGTATAACTCCATACATGTAATGAATCAAGGTCTAAAACTTGTACCAAATATTCTTTTATATCTTCTCTAAAATTCCTCTAAGTTTCACTCCTTGATTCGTCACTGAAAAAGAGATATAATGAAAATAATAGACCTTCTTGAATTTTGACCTATTCTAGAGAGCGAACTTGTACAACATGCCACGAGCTCAATATTTGATATCTGATTTTGAAACTCACAAAAAACATACTACATATTTCATTCTTTCCAATTCAATTTGTATGATGAAATTTGGATCCTCTATGAAGAATGTATCACTATTTTACCCAGAATGCATGTTTGAGACTAGTTACAGGACTAGTCAAAATCCCTATCTTCCATAGAGTGTATATCCAAAAGTAGAAATAACCAGAAGTTGAACTTTATACCATAAGTACCTTGATATCTATTCTCAACATCCTTCAAGTTTCATTATCTGAATCATTCTAGAAAAAAAAATCTAGCAAAAATTTCAAGATGATCTTTAAAGAACATACCTTAGAACACATCATCACAAGACTTCATCTTCCCTTGGAATTTCGCCCTTCTTCACTTCATCTTCCCTCTGAAATTTGTTTCCAAGCTTGTGCTAAGATATCACAATATTGAATGATGAAAATGAGAGGTTCTTAATGTGTATTTATACCCTTAATACAAGCACTTCCTTTACTTAACTTTAGGTTTGACCTATAACTTCTTGTTTGCAACACTTTTTAGGGGAATTTTTTTATTTTAATTTTAATTTCTCTTGTAGGGTTGACTTGTCCTTGTACACTTAATTTCATCTTTAGTTCATTTTACAATTAGGGCTGACTTTAGGTACTTCATTTCTTTACTTCCGGGGTTTCGTAACCACACTTCCAAGGTTTCTTTAGGGCTTCTTTACCATAGCTTACATGATCATCTTTAAGAAGGAATATCTTCTCAACTGTGAGGAACCACATGGCATGCCACCTACCACTTGAAACATCTTGACACAGACTATAAATTCATGGAGTATTTGTATGCATTTGTGATTTCTTTCATACTTTTTTTCTTCAATCAACTTCAGGCTTCATGACCACACCTATGGGGCTTCCTGACCATATCTTCAAGGATTCTTAACCATAGATCGTAACTTTTTTTCTTAACAACTAGGGATTCTTGTGGGATTATTCAAAGCGTCTTCCTGTGAGGGCCATTCTTAGAGCTACGCCATAAGGTGATCGTTTTGGAGACTCCTTCAAATAAACCCATCACTTCTAGGGGCTTATGGACCTGCTTCAAGGCTTCTTCTAGGGTTGACATCAATGACAACTAATTTTCCAACAATATTCCCCTTTGGCATTAATAAAAAAACTCATATCCCCATGTGACCATTTCTCCCCTTGTCTTCATGCTTCATGACCACACCTATAGATCTTCTTAATCATATCTTCGGGGCTTCTTAACCATACATTGTAACTTATTTTCTTAACAATTGGGGGATTCGTGTGGGCTTCTTCAAATAATTTCCATGTGGGGGCCATGATTAGAGATATTCCATAAGGGGACCACTTTAAAGAATCCTTCAAATAAACCCATCACTTTTATGGGCTTCTAGACCTGCTTTGGGGCTTCTTCTAGTGTTGACATCAATGAAAATTTATTTTTCAAAAATCCCCCCTTTGGCATTGATGGGAACACTCATATTCCCCCTATCACCATTGCCCCCCCTGTCTTCATGCTTTTGATATTTCTCTCCCCCTTTGCCATCAATGAAAAATGGTAAATCCCCTGATGATTTTTCTCCCCCTGTCTTCTTTGCAGAATGTCATGTGGATCAATGTGGGGCTTCTTGTATATGCTTCATTTCCTCTCTTTCAAGACTTCTTGTCCATTGGTACTTCATGTTATTGTAATCCACTGAAGTATATTAAAATCACTCATGTCAAGTTTATTCATTGAGATGACATCAATGAAATAATAATTCAACAATCTTCCCTTCACAGTATAACTCCTCCTGATGGTTCTCTCCCCTTGTCTTGTTGTGCCTCTCATGACTTTCCTTCATGTGACTAGTTGGTTCCACCTGTCAATATTCTTATTTTCTGAGTCATATGCTTTACTAAACATTCATCTTGATGACAATGACAACAAGTCTTTATGAAATTCCTCTTGAGATCATTCTTTCATCCACTCTCATGTATCTTCTTTGGTTCATGTCAAGTATTATATTCTAGACCTGCCAAATATCTCACGAATTCATCATTGTCCATATGTCACAAAATTGTCCATGAATCTTCTACCCAATAGAAAAAAATGCTAACCCATCTATCACTTTACTATTATGAAGACTTATCCAAATATGCTGCAACTAATCACACCATATTCCTGCCACTAGTCAGTTTTATCTTCAAATCAAACTCTACAAGTTTGCAACAAGAACACATTCTAGAATTTGTAATGAATATATCCCTGCTTGAATACATTCTTTAAATCCTTTATAAGATCATGAATCTTTGCCTCAAAAGTGTTCCAATTATATTCCTCATAACTGCTAGATGGCCTCCTCATACCTACATGGGGATGTGTTCCAAAAATTGCTCCTTAATCAATCAATATGTCATAAGACATTTTGTACCTCTACCAACAGATCATTCAGAATATGGCTTCCCAAAATATGCAAACACTTCAGACTGCCCAAAATATAGTTCTCCAATCTGTAATAGATGCTTCTTAGACTCCCCCTCTTCAATATTCACATTACTGGGAGTCTCCAAGCCATATCGCTTGGAACACTATATAAACTTGATCTGCTACAAGATCATCCTTTTGAATCTTGACATATTCCTCTTTTCCTGTAGATTTGTCATGATCTCGAAATTTTGGAATTCCTATAAGTATGATCTTTGGGAGTTCTTCATTCACTTGTTCTTCTTGTTTTTTCTTTCTTATCCAAACCTTCATCTATCTGATATTAATGTTTTCCTTCAAGGAAGACTCCATCATGCTTCTAAAATCATAATCTATGTGTCCATAGTTGTGGCATTTGTAACATTCAATAATGTAGGGGGCCACATGGACATCTCTTGCTTGAACATTTATTCCATATGCTCTGCAATCTGCAACTTTATGTTCAAATTTATTACAAGTAAAACAATAACCATGAAATAAAATTCGATACCTGGAATCAAGTGATCCTCTTTGTGATGCAATCCTTTTGAATTCATGCCTTAGTTGATCACTTTATTCTCTTTTTTTGTTTCCTTCACAATGATTGAAGCTTCTTTGATGTCTGGAGGTAGAAATTCTTCTTGGAGATACACCTCTTCTGTATTCATTCATGTTTGACTCTTGTTGATCATGATCCCTTCCTTTGAGAATGTCTTCATAATTCTTATCCTTCTCTTTGTTCTTCCTTTCTGATGACCTGGAACACTTCTATTCAACTTTCTTTACTGAAAGTGTGGAGATTCCTCTCTCTTCAATGCTCTTGTTGGGATTGTCATTTGCATCTTCTTTGCATGCGACCTCACCAATGTATCCAAAACCTGCTTTATCGAATCATGACCTTTGACAGTTGAGAATGTTTTCTAGTACTTGAGAGCTCTTCAAGTTCTTGTTGATCTTGTCAACTTCAACCCTCAATGAGATGACTTCTTATTCAATCTTCTCACTATCTTTTTATTTCTTCATCATTTGGATATTCGTTACTTATTTCATTCTCTTTACTTATTCAAGTTGGGATTTCAAGGAGATGATTTATTCTTCAAATATTACTTCTTTGTTGACTAAATTCTACTTCAATATTGTTTAAGTCCTCAGATATTTCCTTAAGATGACTTGTCAAAATCTCTTCTCTATTTTATGCTTCATTTACCTTGATTTTTAACCGAGCAACTTCTTCTTCTGCCTTTTCAAGTTCTTTTTTTTGTAATATTATTTTGGCTTCCAAACACTCGTTTATTTTCTTCTTTTCTTCCAATTGATTTTTTAATGTTTATTCAATTACTTTGGCTTCTTCCGGCTGAACCTTTAGATTTATGATGATGTGTTGGACTTCTTAAGAATTTTTGTTGGATTTTTGAGAATTATCCTTTAGATTGATCAATTCTTCCTTGAGGGACTTGTTTTCCCTTCTTTCTCTTTTTAGATCACTCAAAGAATTGATTAGTTCTACCTCAAGATCCACTTCGCCTTCTTCATACTATTCTTCATCATTTTCAAGTTCTTTTCTCTATCTTTCTAGGGCACACAAGAACTCTGCTTCATGATATACCATACCATTTCCAATTTCTTCTTCTACATTTGTGTGACATGATGAGCTTATTTATTCTCATTCTATATCAATATATTTTTTATCTTAATCAACATGCTCTATATTTGTGATTACAAGAAGATATCCCCTAGAGTAGATATTATGTACCTTATCCCAAATCTATTTGGTTGATGAGCATTGTCCCACTTTGACTTTTATCGAATCAGATAATCCATCCAGGATGACATCCATTGCTAGTTTTTGGTTTCTTTTTAATTCCTTATTGCATGTATTATTCATAGGTTTCTTTGGAGCGATGTATCCTAAGACAACTAAGTTCCAAATGTTAAACCCATGTGCTTGTAAAAATAATCTCATCCTTCTACTCTAGAAAGCATAGTTATTACCTTCAAACAACAGAGTTTCATTTTCAGTGCAATCCATGATCTACCTTCTAGTGGTTAGACCGTTACTGAAGGAACCCGCTATGATACCAATTGTTGGAATATTCACTGATACTTATAGGGGGGTGGGGTGAATCAATATTGAGAACTTTTCACCATTTTTAATCACAACATGTAAACATTAACTCATCAACAATATAATTCAACAATGCATAACATCAAACACAGTACACAAGATATTTTTATGTGGAAACCCAAATGGGAGAAAACCACAA
>SNQJ01S0015561.1:176049-186755 GCA_010110895.2 Picea sitchensis
AAGCAATGTAATGAGACATGAAAAGAAGTATTGTATTTGGAGCGGTAGCTCAATAGGAGGATGCCCCCTCGAAGAGGAAAGTGAACAGGAGAGGATCCCTTCCATAATAGGATCCATTGTATGGTATTTCCCTACCTCAAGGGTTTGGTAATAATAAAGTGTGGTTTCTTCTATCTTGCTCTGTGGATCTATTGTGTATTCATTATTTGTGGTGATTATATTTGTATATCTATTCAGGTTCTTAACAATCTGGCTATGGAGCTTTTGCATTTCTACAGCAAAATATTCTGCTCCAGCGCTTTTGATCCCAATTTGTCCCAAGTCTCTCAACTCAGATACTCCCCTAGGTTGCATTCCATGCAATAACTGGAATGGGATCTTTCCAGTGCTTCTGTTTGGCAATTCGTTGTATGCAAATTCTTCTTGTGGTAGAACATGATCCCATTGGTTATGATGCTCAGCGACCAGACTCCTCAACAAGTTTCCCAAGCTTATGTTTACCACCTCAGTCTGTCCATATGTTTGAGGATGATGAGTTGAGTTGAAGGACAGATCCATCCCCAACTTCTTCCACAATGTTATCCAAAAATGACAAACAAATTTTGTGTCTCTGTCTGAGACGATACTTCTGGGTAGGCCATGAAGTTTCACAACTTCTTTGAAAAATAGATTTGCAACATGTGTTTCATCACTGATATTCTGACATGGGATAAAGTGTGCCATCTTTGAAAATCTATCTACCACCACAAATATGGAATCACATCCTCTTTGTGTTCTTGGTAGTCCCAACAAAAAATCCATGCTTATTGCAGCCCAAGGCCTCTCTGGTATTGGAAATGATTGATACAATCCAGTGTTCTCTCTTTGTCCTTTTGCATGTTGGCAGATTCTACATCTGTTCACAAAATTTACCACTTCGGTTCTCATACCTAGCCAATAGTATGAATTTCTCAACTGTGCAAACGTTTTATCATGGCCAAAATTTCCAGCCAATCCTCCACTATGATTTTCTTTCAAAAGGTTATCCCTCATTGAGCATTTTGGTATGCACAATTGATTTCCCTTGAACAACAATCCCTTTTGAATCATATATTTTGTCCAATGGCTTCTATCTCTCAGCACATGATTCCCGCATGCTTTGTATGCTTCCTTGAAATCTGGATCATCACTGTACATCTCCTTAAGGTGTTTGAACCCCAAGGTCTTCACTTGAAATTCCTACAGAATCAAACATCTTTTGCTCAATGCATCAACAACTTTGTTAGCATTCCCAACAATATGTTTTATGAAAAAAGTAAAATTCTGCATAAACTCAATCCACTTTGCATGATTTTGATTCAATTTTTCCTTCCTTTTTATGAATTGTAAAGCTTGGTTATCGCTATACAAGACAAATTCCTGTGGGACAAGGTAGTGTCTCCACTTCTTCAGGACCTGAATTATGGCATATAACTCTTTATCATATGTGGATTACCTTCTCTTAGCCTCATTCAATGTTTCACTAAAATAGGCAATAGGCCTATTATCTTGGCTCAAAAATGCTCCAATTGCAACTCCACTTGCATCACATCTCATTTGAAATGTATTTTCAAAATTCGGCAAGGCCAAAATTGGTCGTTCTATGATTTTCTCCTTCAATATATTGAAGCTCCTCTCAGCCTCCTCTGTCCATTTAAAATACGTGTGCTTCTTCTTCACTGTCTCCATCATTGGTGCACAAATCCCATTGAAATATTTGATGAAATTCCTATAAAAACTTGCTAATCCATGGAAGCTTCTTACCTCAAACATGCTTCTCGGTGATGACCATTCTTTGATTTCTTTCACCTTCTCTAGATCCATCTTCAGTTCATTTGAAGAGATAACAAAACCCAAGTAAATGAGTTATGTATTCATAAAGGAGGACTTCTTCATATTTATCAGTAGCTTCTCCTATTGTAGTCTCCTCATCACTAGTGTCAGGTGTCTCAAATGCTCCTCTTTAGTCTTGCTAAAAATTAGTATGTTGTCCAGATACAGAACTACAAACTTGCTAATGAAATCTTTCAGTATTTCATTCATCAATCTCATAAAAGTAATTGGGGCATTTGTTAAGCCAAATGGCATAACAAGCCACTCGTACAAAGCCTCATTGGTCCTAAAGGTTGTTTTCCACTCATCACCTTCTCTCATCCTAATCTGGTGATATCCACTTTTCAAATCTATCTTGGAAAAGCAATTTGCTCCACTTAAACAGACCATTAAATCATCCATTCTCGGTAAAGGAAATCTATACCTTATGGTGATATTGTTAATGGCTCTTGAGTTTGTATATATTCTCCATCCTCCATATTTCTTTGAACTCAACACAGTTGGCACTGTGCATGGACTCAAGCTCTCTCTGACCAAACCTTTGCCTAACAATTCCTGGACTTGCTTCTTTACCTCCTCATTCTCTTGAGGCATCAGTCTGTATGCTTCTTTATTTGGCATATTTTCTCTTGGTATCAGATCAATATGACGACTGATACTTTTGATGGGTGGTAATGAGTTGGGCAACTCATCTACCACTATGTTAGCAAAATTATCCAATAATTCTCGAATTTCTTCAGGCAAATCATCCATTGAAGTACTTGTAAGGAAAACTCTAGGTTTCCTTACCACAACAAACTGCATCTCTTGTCCTTTCTTAACTTCACTCAGGAGTTCCTTCCCACTCATGAGAAGTATGCTTGTGCTGGCTTTCTCTTTTGATTTCTTCTCTTCTATTGGCAGAAACATGTGTGTCCTACCATTCTTCTCCAAAGTGTATGTATTATTCCTCCCATCGTGAACATTCCTTTCAAACTGCCATGGTCTTCCAAACAAAATATGGCATACATCCATGGGAATTACATCACATATAATTTCATCTCTATATCCTCCTATTTTAAATTCAACCAAGCATTGTTTAGTAACCATTACCTGGAGTCCTTTCTTCAACCATGAGACTTTGTATGGATTCAGATGTGCATTTGTCTCCAACTCCAATTTATACACCATCTTTGTGGATACTAAGTTGTCAGTACTCCCACTGTCAATTATCACCTTGAAGACTCTGTCCTTAGTCTTGCAAGTTGTCCTGAATAGGCTATTTCTCTGAACTGGCTTCTCAACTTGCGCCTCTGGTTTTAAGCGAACTTTTCTCAGCATCAGGGATGTTCCATCCTCTGCTCCTTCTACTTCAACATTTCTTCTCTATGCTTTCGAAATGTGCGCTTCGCCTTCTCCTTTTTTATTTCTCTCGAGACATCCCCAAGACTTATGTCCTACCTTTCCACAGGTGTAACATCTCACATCTCCTCCTATGCCTCTTCCTCTTCCTCTTCCTCTGGGAGAACTTCTTCCACCATCTTGTCTTCCTTGGGAACTTCCTCCTCTTTTCGAGTGATTATGTGGTTTCTCAGTCTCATCTTTGGGTTTTTGTGCCTTGTCATGTGCAATTCCCTTGCCTTTGTTCGAGATTGGGCTTCTACATTTGCCTTATTGGTTTTTTCTCCTAGCCAACTTCTCCTCCGCCTTCAATACAAACTGATACGCATCCTCCATTGTCCTTACTGACATCATGTTGATCTCATATTGGATTTCATACCTCATGCCATTTATGTACCTGGAAACTTTTTCTTCATCCTTTTATCTTTGTCCAGTTCTAATGTTTATCTTGTAGAACTCCTCTGTGTATTCTTTAACTGTCATCCCCTTCTATCTCAGGTTCTGCATCTTCCTGAACAGGTTTATTTCATAATCTTTGGGCATGAACTTAGCCTTCAGCTTGGCTACCATTCAGTCCCAACTCTTTATCTTATGCTTTCCTTTGCTTCTCCTCTCAGCCTGTAGTTCATCCCACAACAACGTTACATGTCCTTTTAACCTGGTGATAGATTGTTTCACTCTTTTCTTTTCATTGATGTCTTCATAGTCAAAATTCTTGTCCATCGATCTTATCCAATCCAACAACTCTTCAGCATTCAGGTTGCCTTCATACATCGGGACCTCTATCTTGGCTCTACCTCCCAATATGGAAACTTCTCTCAACAAGCGTTCCTCGGAAACATCCTCTCTCGCAGCTTCTTCGAATTCTACTTATTCACTCTTTGCATCATTGATGTCTCCAGTATCAAGTGCTCTCCAATGCACTACCTCCATCACCTTCAACCCTGCACAAAGTTCTCGCATCTCCCTTTCTACAACCCGATTGGCTAAAGGTTGTTCCACTCATCTCCTCGGTGGCATTGTGTTGATTGTCTCTCACACACATAGTGTAGCTTCAAGTTCTTTTGTCTCCTTTATCTCCTTCGCCTGAAATCTACAAACGAAAATCAGCTCTGATACCACTTGATGCAGACCCCCTACCTCTGCAGGGTTCGTTGACCTCCCAGTCTCTGGATATTCTTAATATTCGAGCTGGAACAACTCTTTGATTCCCTACAAGAATCCCCAATAAATATCCACATGTCCTTTCATGAAACCCCTTCATGCGAACAAGCACTAGACGCAAGCTTCTCTCACGCGACCACTGGCTGTGACCGCACGCCTACGCAAAAGGTGTGTTGTGATTTCGCATGTCGAGACTTTGCGAATGAGTCGACCCTGACTCCCTGACTCCCTGACTCCTAAAATGTTGATAAGAGTTTTAACGGTCCCTAGCTCCTCCCTTGGCCTCCGTCCATGTGACCATTCACCATGACTCGGGGCTCAATTCTCAAGCACGTCGGGAATTCCCAATGTGATTCACCGCTATTCTCCCAACTCCTGAAATGTTGATATTTCAAAGTGCCAGATAAACGGTCCACAATCCCAGAAATATGATGACTCATCCCTCCTTTTCGTGTAGCAATATTTCATGATTTCACGTATCGTGAAGTCGAAAGACTTTTCACCTCTATTCTCCCAATCCCCGAAATGTCAATATTTGTGAGCGTCAGATCAATGGTTCACGAATCCTCATGATCTAATGACTCAAATTGATTCGCGTCTCGTGACTTTGGGATTCTCCTTACCTCTGTTCTTCTGATATTCGAAATCGCGAGGGTGCTAGATCGACGGTCCAGATCTTTCCCTGGATCAATGACTGTGATCAAGTCGGGATTTCACGTTTTGCGACTTTGACTCTTACGGGGTCCCTTCGACACTTATCCGAATTCCAAATCTGTGCACTTCTTGCATCAGATTCTTATGCAAGACTTGGTTCTTGCAGGGGACCGTGCACACCTTGCACCAGTAGCTTTGCACTCCTTGCAAAGGGAAGGTTTCATGTTATCTCTCCTAAGCTTTGGGATTGAAACAGATCTCGTCAATGCACTCCTTGCGTTGTGTGTGCACACCTTGCACTCACTCAACAAAAGAGACATAATTGAAACTTATACTAACATCCATAGTTTCATCCATTCATAATGAAATTCATTAATTCATGAAAACACAACAACAAAGAATTGCAAACAATACCAATACTATGCGTTTGGGTCAATTTTCCTCTATCATATTCATTAACAGTAAAATGGCTACAGCTAATGTCAAAACAATAACTAATACTCAAAAACTTCCTACTAACTCGCAACAACCTCATTTGGGCGTACAAAACCTCTATTTATCTTGGAGAGTCCTTAGGGTTCCCTCGACTACTCGTCTACTCGAAAAAAAAAACTAACTGCTACCTAATGTTCAGTTACATTCAAGGACCGAAGTGAACTCCAGATCACTCATGATCATCCTCTGCCAAATGCTTGATCTTCTTCCGTTTCCATTAAATTATGAAAGATGCGCAGTAACTCCCAGCGTTTCAGATTCCGAAACGATTCTTGTACACTGAGTTGAATTGTCACATGTGTTTGCTGACGATGCTCCTACATCAATTTCTCTCGCACATCCAAGAAACCCTCCATGGCAGAAGAAAATAAAAATGACAAAGCAAATGATTCTATTAATTTGTTGCTTGAGCAAGCTCTCACACGAAAGAGGGACGAAATGATGGAGAATTTTGCCCACATCCTTCAACGCTTGTCAATAACAACATGCACATCTTCATCAAGCGACCACTTTGGATGTACCTCGCCTTTCAAGGTACAAGTTAATTTTGATATTCTCATATTTGAAGGATAGATAGATGCAGATGCGTTAGAAAAATGGTTAAATCTACTAGAAGGTTATTTCTCTGTTAATAATTTCTCTGGCGGCGAAAAGATCACCTTTAGACTCCTTAAGGATCTCCCCCATGTCAAACATTGGTGGGAAACTTACTAGGAGCAAATTTCCACAAAGGATTCCAGAATATATGGGGTCGAGCCCACTTGAGATTTTTGTGTGGATGCGGTAAAGGAACAATATTACCTTGTTGGAAACTATGAGGACCAGTACATGAGATGGACCACATTGCGGAAAGAAAGGGGAAAAGCACTTCCGAAGTTCACAAATACCTTCCATACCTTGCGCACCAAACTCGGTATCAAAGACTTTGAATGACATTTGGTTCTGAAATACCGTGGGGCTCTACACAGATACATCCAAAATGAAATGGATTTTCTGGACATCTCATCACTCGGTTCTACTTATCGATATGTTGTTAAAATTGAGCAGAAGTTTAAGCACCAGAACAAATGGGAGTTTGGGTCTAAAAATTTGCAAAAACCAAAGTATGATAAATACGGCCCTAACAAACAACATCCCGAAAACCAGTCCAAGCCATAGGAAAATAAGGGTCACGGGAAGACGAGGAAGGACACTGGAAAATGGTGCGATTTCCACAAAATCCCTTGGCACAGCACCGATGAATGTCACTCAAAAAAATCATTGGTGGTCGAGATCAAAGATAAGGAGTTGAACCCTGATTCAGAATCTGATTCTAAAATTACTGGTAAAAGACAGATCATCGACACAGACCCCACTGTTATTGACGTGACTGCAACAATTCAACCAGAAGAACCAACAGATCTTGAAGAGGGGGGGCACCTTTTTCATTCATAGATGTGGGTGAAGGGGACTTCACTGCATTTTATTGTTGATAGAGGAATCTAGAATAACCTCATCTCAACAGAGGTCGTCAAACAGTTGGGATTGTCAACAACACCGCACCCGCATCCATACAACATTGATTGGCTTCGCCAGGGACGAGATCTTCGTGTCAGCCAACAGTGTCGATTTTCATACGACATCCAACCCTTCAAGGATGAGGTATTATGTGATGTTTCCCTACTATATGTATGTGATGTTCTCTTTAGCCAACCATATATGTGGAAGCGCCATGCTATTTATGAGTCTTGACCCCGTAGTGTCATTGTTACTCTGGGAGGTCATATCTACAGGATACCAGAGGTAATTACGACTACTGTCCCACCTAAAAATTTTCGCAAGGTAGTATCTCATACTACAAAATTCAGCTTCTTCACAATCCGTTGAAAAGGTGAACATAATGACACTACAACCACGACAGCCTGAGACCAAGCACCTTTTATCTAATAGAAGAAAGTCGACAAGATTGCAACAAAGTGTAAATATTCCTTATGCACACATGCATCTCATGTAGCCAGACTGGTTAAAAATTTCCAACCCTTCCAGCCACAGGTTCATGACAACCTTCAACAAGCTAAGCAACACAACTTCTCCAACAAGGCAAGAAACTCATCAAGATGCATATTCAACAAACACTTTTCCCTCTCCCCCAAGAAACCAACACAATGGAGACCATTGATTCCTAAGGAGGGAGTATTGATCCAGGTGGATATCAGTGGCCACCCACCTTTTCCAACTAGCTCAAAACAATTTTCTGACAATTTTGGCAATTTACTATTTTTAGCATTTTTTAACTTCCGGGGTCATTTTGAGGGTCTAAATGAAGGATTTTTGGGATAGAGTTTCTCAATGATAGCCAAAGGATGTGATTGAGCCCCCAAAATGAATCTCTTCAACGATACCTTTCTAGCGAGCTATCGTGCGCCCCAAACATATATTGTATGCCAAAGTTACGCCCTCGAGAAGTTGATACACCAAACTACCCAAAACTGAGTCCACAAAATTGTTGGCTTTCCATATTCCAGGGTTGGGGTTTTGGATTTTATTTATGATAAAAAGGCCTTTGGAGCCTCATTGTAAAATCATCTTCTTGGGAATGTGAGTAGTAGACATATCTCTTCTCAGAGAGAGGTTGCCACCATTCTAGCGATTCCTTCACTCTGTATTTTTACAGTCTTTGTACATTTTCACTCATTAATAAAAAAATTGTGTATTACTGTATCTTTGTGTTTATGGTCGCATCTCTGATAAATTTCTATTATATTATTGGATATTCTAGATATCTCTATACATTTATTTATTATATCTCCGCTCTCATTTCGTGCCGAAAATCATCTGGATCACTGCTACCTTGTTTTCAATTAACATTCCATTGAAGACAACATTGACAGTTCTTGGGACCAACCATATACCTCATATTTGTGAGTAATTGGATGTGATTACTATTCAAAAGAGAAGTATGAATGAAGCAATTAGCAATTGTATTTTAATTCTTGATAGGGTTTTGCACAAACAATTTTCTTGTTTGACGCGAGACATAGTGGATTGGCCTTTGTTAGGAACTCATTTGGATTTGCACATATAGATGGAAGCCTAACCATTTCATGTAATATTTTTTGGTGATCAACAATAGAGAAGCTAAAACTTGGAGAGTTGATTGTCAATATGTTTTCAGTCGTTTTCTTGTGTGTAGGTTACATCGAAGATAGGATAAGATCCTTATAATCAATCCTAAGCAGATATTGTACATAATAGATTTTGTTTCCACAAAGGATATGTGTTGGTGAAGTGAGTGGGATATAAATCATGCATTTATGGATATTGGTATCATAGAAGTTGAAAATTTAACCATGACTTAGCTAGAATAAATTTGAAGAGAATAAGACCCAACATGGGTAAAGTAGTGATGAGAGAAAGGATGGAAGAATTAAGGGATAGTAATGTGTAGCCTTGAGAGGAGAATCGATTCATGAAAAAACATGTACAAATTTTAGATAGAAGTATAACAAAGATCAAAAAATATGTTGAGACCTATACAAAACTACTTGCATTAATGTTAAATAAGATTTTTTTGAATGCCAATAACCACTGACAGTTATTATGGAAGATTAGGATATGAGCAAGGTTCATCATGTGCAATTTGGGAGAGAATTTTATTCAGTTGGACAATTGGCAAGAGGGTAGGTTCACTTAGATGATGAATCAATTGCAACAAGAGTTGGTATAAAGGAGGAAGCACTGGATAAGATACAATCAATTGTCCAGGAGACCAAGGAAGCAACATAACCTTCCATTACTATTGTAGAAGTCAACACCTTGAACAAGACAAGCATGGTAAACTCACCATCCTTAGACGTTTCTTAAGGGAATTTTGGTGATTTTAAAAAGCATACTAGAAGCCTTGGTTCCAAGCTACTAAGGCAGATGGGATACGATGGTCAAGGGATAATAAAGAGAAGTAAATGAATCATAAATTCCATTGTAGTTGCGTCGAGGACCAAGCATGAATTCCTAGGTTCTAGTGGCACAGAGGAAAAGGCCATGACCACAAAGATCAAGTTTGTGAAGGCAAGAGATGTTGCATATTTGGACTTCTCATTAGAAGGAAAAGAAACAATGAATGAAGATGGTAGCCCACTACCACTCCATCTTCTTGTGGTGGATTGTAGAAGGGAAGGTACAAGAAAAGTTCAAATACCTAGTCTGCACCAACACTTAGAATAAGTAACAAGCCAATTAATCAGAACAAGAAGAAGAAGACCAAGAGGTATGCATCAGAAAAGACATACTTTGTTTGTCATTGTTGAAAGAAGAAATTCCATAGCATTTCTAGCTATTGGTATTCTAAGGTATGTTAATTCTATGGGAAGAAAGACCATGTTCAGGAATCTTGTTGGGAGAAGAAAGCTGCATGCCACAATCCTAAATGTTTTTAGAGGAAGAATGGTAAGAATATCTCCCCAAGACAACTACACACTGTTAAGAACCAAATATCAATATAGCATAGAAAAAACTCAGAATAAGTACTCAACGCCTTGAAAAAGAGAGAATTTCAGATAATAAGCCTCTTCAAGGGGGCAACCTCATTTACTCCACATAAATGTTCAAGTACAAGATGATTCCAAATGAAAATGTCTCCTTGGTATATATAGGAGACTAGGAGGTATAATTACAACTAATGGAATAAATCCGACATAAATAAAATAAAATTACTAATCTAATATGCCCCAATTAAGGGGTAATGAGCCAATATTAGGGCTTAACATGCCCCTCCCCTTGAGACAAGTGTTGTCCGCAACACTTGAGTAACTCTGGATGCTTCTGTATAAAAGACTCATCTTCCCAAGTGGAATCTTCAGCCGATAGTTTCCTCCATTTAATGAGATACTCTGAAATGGATCTATTCCTTAGCTAGAGAATTCTTGTGTCAGTGATGGCTTCAGCCTCCAATATGATTTTTCCTTCCTCGTAAAGTTCTGGCAATATAGTTTGAACTGGGATATTGTCACCTATAACCTTCTTTAATCATGAAACATGGAAAACTGGGTGTACTCATGAAGATGCAGGCAACTCCAATTTGTATGCCATAGTACCAATATTTTGCAACACCTTATAAGGGCCATATTACTTTGGTGATAATTTATTATCCTTCTTGGATTGCTTGAGGGACATCTGTTTGTATG
>SNQJ01S0015561.1:187959-207744 GCA_010110895.2 Picea sitchensis
GTTCAAGTACAAGATGATTCCAAATGAAAATGTCTCCTTGGTATATATAGGAGACTAGGAGGTATAATTACAACTAATGGAGTAAAGATGACATAAATAAAATAACATTACTAATCTAATATTCCCCAATTAAGGGGTAATGAGCCAATATTAGGGCTTAACACAAACTCAAAGGCATGTGGAGAAGAAGATCATGTCAAATAGTCCATGCAATGTTCTATTGCGTTTTCCATCATTGCAAGTTGAGTGGAAATTGGGAATCCAAATGTTGGAGGCTTCATCCTAAGAACCACACAATCATGAGAAGGGTGTGGAGAGTGAATGCTAAAGGGAACAAAGATGTGTTTGCATCTCTATCCTAAGGAGTAGAGATTGTATCGAGTGTTACAACAACACAGGAGGTCAACATCACCAATGAAGTGGAGAATATATCGATTCAAACATCAAAAGAAGCCCCAATCCAATTGTTTCCTTCAATATTCAAGCATAAGATTCATGTCTTGGATATGTGTTGGAGATTGGTGCATGTAGGTAAATGACCTTTTGGTTTCCTTGGGGGTCCTTGGAACTTCAGGACAACCACCAATGAAAACAGAATGTTCGCTACTGACCTTGTTTGTCTCAACTTGGTGAGTTGTCCCAAAAAATGAGATTCCATATCAAAACGAGCACAACCTGCTTTGGTGAACATGGTCCAATTTGGTTGTCCTAGATAACATTCTTGATTCCATTTCCATCATTTCCATCGTTCTTGATCCAAGTACAAAATCCCCACATGGATTTTGGTCTCATCATCCCAAATATCATGGAGGGAGAAGTAGTGTTTCATTTGGGATACCCACTCGACCGGGTCTAATCCATCAAATTTATGCATATCAACTTTGGGCACCTTATTCCAGGAATTTGGAAAACCCCAAGGGGAGTGGGAAAGATGAGTATTCACATTATGGGAAGAATAATTAGCCTCAGAGTGGTACTTAGGGTTCTTACACTTGTTTTGTGTCACAAAGTCTTGCAGATGTCGGGTGAGGGATATCAGGCTCTTAGTTATCCGATCCATGTCCTTAGACATTTTGGTTACCTTAGTGTCCATGTCTTCCAGGTTCTGAGCGCGGGTGGTAGGGCCATTATGGAGTCTTATGTAGAATGATACCTCAATGATCAACACAAGATAAGGAGTTTGTTGGGCAAGGTGGAAAATAAGGGTGTCAGGAAGGAGGGTTGGGTCCATGAAAAAAATGGGCTTAAAAATGATAGGTACCACGAAAATCATGAAAACGAGAGGAATCCAATGGGAGAGGTCCCAAATGAGGGTGTCGGGAAGGGGGGTCAGGTCCACATAACAAATAGGCTTAAAAATGATAGGTACCACTGCAATCAAGACAAAGAGAGGAATCCAATGGTAGAGGTCCCAAATAAGGTTGTCCGTGGGACCACTATACTCTCTTTTTTCTTTTCTTTTTTCTCAAATTTTTTTAACTCCTGCGGAGTTATACTCTGATCTAAATAATACAACACTATCAAAATGCCCAAATTCTTAACAGGAAAAAATGTGTAGTAATTTTGGAGCCTAAAAGCAAGAAGCAAGGTTGCACGACAATAGAGCTCGATTGTTCATGTTTTGTTTCTTTCCCAAGGGGAAGGGTTTTCTTGGTTCCTATAGACAAGGGTTTTTCCAGCGTTATAGCTCTCTGATATATGTGTGGGGTCAAATAGTAGTACTTGGCCCAATATCTTAGGGCACCAACTAAGGAGGCTCGACTGTACTCTTAGTCATACTACCCGATTACCCAAGTACTAGAAAGTATCTTCCCGAGTTTTTTTCTTGATGGAAGTATAATAGTCAAGGGGGGAATTGTTTGATCTAGGGATGGTTTCAGGATATCCTCGAGGTCTTTTGATATACCAGAGGTACGAGTAAGAGAAAATCCATGTATAGGTGATTCTTGATGTGCTACCACTTGAAGGGGTACCGACAGGGGTTACAAGGGTGTCCAACAATGTGATCTTAAAATCCTCTTGTATTTCCTACGTGTATGCTTCCACGACCATGGATTTATGCTCTGAACAACATATCTTTGTAGTTTAAATACATCGGAACACGTCTCTAGCCTACAAATTTCTAAAAACAATTGGGTGTGTGTTGGCTCGGGAAAGAGATATAATACCACTTGTAATATTCTTAACCTGAAGCAGATAATACAACAAGCAAATATACCCCAAGAATAATAGGAACATTCAATAGAGAGTAGAAATATAATATTGATAGAACCAAGAAAGCTTTGTTCACTTGCCTCTTTGAGTGGAAACCTCCAAAATGAGAAAAGCTCTCTTACAATAATACTCAAGATAAGATTTATCATACCTCCTACTATTATTTATACTAATTCTATCTTCTAAATAACATTCTAGAGGAAGATATTTATAGAAGCGGAAGCTTCTATTATGTCTTCTTACATTGCCTTGTTCACATTTATTTAATAGGTCTTATTAACTAATGTCGGTCTTTATTACATGAAAAATATATCATACTAACTAATGACCTCCTGGCATCCTTTAAGCCACTGAGGAAATATTCAAGATAGAACTCATCTGATAAGCCCTCAGTTCTGATAGCCAGTTGTTCAAATGCGGTGATGAAGTCTACTGGTGACATTTTTGTCCCAACTTGGTGAGCCATCCCAAAAAATGAGATTCCCTATCAAAATGAGCACAAACTGCTTTGGTGAACATGGTACAAATTGGTTGTCCTAGATAGCATTCTTATTCCATTTCCACCATTTTCATCGTTCTTGATCCAAGTAGTACAAAACCCCCACATGGAATTTGGTCTCATTATCCTAAATATCATGGAGGGAGAAGTTGTGTTCCATTTGGGATACCCACCTGACCGGGTTTGATCCATCAAATTTATGCATCTCAACTTTGGGCACCTTATTCTAGGTATTTGGAGAACCCCAAGGGAAGTGGGAAAGATGATTATTCTCATAATGGGAAGAATGAGTATCCTCAAAGTGGTACTTAAGGTGCTTACCCTTGTTGTGCATCATAAAGTCTTGCAACTATTGGGTGAGAGAGATCAGACTCTTAGTTATCTAGTCCATGTCCTCGCGCATTTTTGTTACCTTAGTGCCCAAATATTTCAGGTTCTGAGCGCAAGTGGTTGGGGCCATTATGGAGGCTTAGGTAGAATGATACCTTAGTGATCAACACAAGATAAGGAGTTTGTTGGGCTAGGTGGAAAATAAGGGTGTTGGGTCCATGGAAACAATAGGATTAAAAATGATAGGTACCACGACAATTAGTAAAAATAGAGGAATCCAATGGGAGAGGTCTGAAATGAGGGTGTCCAGAAGGGGGGTCAGGTCCATAGAAAAAATAGGCTTAAAAATGATAGGTGCCACTACAATCAGGACAAAGAGAGGAATCCAATGGTAGAGGTCCCAAATAAGGGTGTCAATGGGACCACTTTACTCTTTTTTTTACTTTTGTGGAGTTATACTACGATCTGAATAATAATGTAGTGTCAAAATGCCCAAATTCTTAATAGAAAAAGTGTGTAGTAATTTCATAGCCTGAAAGCTAGAAGAAAGGTTGCACGACAATAGAGCTCGGTTATTCTTATTTTGTTTCTTTCCCAAGGGGAAGGGTTTTTAGGGTTCTTACAGACAAGGGTTTTTCCTGTGCTATAGCTCTCTGATATACATGTGGTGTCGAACAATAGTACTTGGCCCAATATCTCAGGGCACCAACTAAGAAGGCTCGACTGTACCCTTAGCTGTACTACCCGATTACCCAGGTACTAAAGAGTATTTTCCTAAGTGTTGTTCTTTATGGCACTATAGAATTCAAGGGGCCGATCGTTTCATCTAGGGATGGTTCCAGGATATCCTCAGGGTATTCCAATATACCATAGGTACGAGGAAGAGAAAATTAGTGTACAGGTGTTTTTTGATGTTGATCCGAATTTTATGAGCAGAACGAAATGAATACAAATTATTATTAAAATATGCTAACATAGAATAACAAAGATGCAGTAAAATTGGTTTCTATTCAATAAGGAAATAAGTTGAAACTGTAAAATGCAGCAGAAACAAGCTTGTTGGAATGGTGGCGGCTTATCTCTGAGAAGGGATGTGACGATTGCGCTCATTCGCAAGAAGATGATTACAACGAGGCTCTCAAGGAATTTTTACAATAAGCATGAATGCCAAAACCCTAGACATCCAAAGACCTAACCCTAGGAGATGAAGCACCAAAATTCATGTGGGCCCCATTGGGGTAAGATAGTACATCAACTTCTCGGGGTCATAACTTTCACATACAATCTCCTTTTAGGCGCACGATAGCTCGTTGGAAATCTATATCCAAGGAATACACATTTTTCCATTAAAAGATAACTAATTCTACAACCTGATTGTGGCCATCCCTGAAAACGTTGTTTAGGGCCTCAAATTGGCCCCAGAAGTCGAGGACCCGAAAACTAGGAAAAAACTGTCAAACTGGAAAATTGCCAAAGATGAACCAGCTGGAATAGGTGGGAGGCCATCAAAATCCATCTGGATCAGATGTGATACCACTCAAAGGGGTACCAACAAGGGTTACAAGGGTGTCCAACAATGTGAGCTTAAAAACCTCTTGTATTTCCTGTGTGCATGCTTCCCCGACCGTGGATTTATGCACTGAATGGCAAATCTTAGTAGTTTAAAGACACTAGAACATGTCTCTAGCCTACAAATTTCTAAAAATAATTGGGTGTGTTTTGGCCCAGGAAAGAGCTCTAATACCACTTGTAATATGATTAACCTAAAACAGATAACACAACAAGCAAATATACCCCAAGAATAACATGAATATTGAATAGAGAACAAAAATATAATATTGATAACACCAAGAAAGTTGTGTTCACTTGCCTCTTCGAGGCGGAAACCTTCAAAATGAGCAGAGCTCTCTTACAATAATACTCAAGACAAGATTTATCATACCTCGTACTCTTATTTATACTAATTCTATCTTCTAAAGAACATTCTAGAGGAAGATCTTTCTAGAAGCGAAAACTTCTATTAGGTCTTCTTACATTGACTTGTCCACATTTATTAAATAGGCCTTATTAATTAATGTCGGTCTTTATTACATGGAAAATATATCATTCTAATTAATTACCAACTAAGAGGGGTTAGGGTCGGATCCTAACATCATTCTTCACATGATGAGACCACTCGTCTAAAAATACTTTTTCATATTCTACATCCGGAAGCCCTATCATATTGCCAAAGTTAAGCAATTTCTGCCATATGAAAATATATTTCCTTAAATAAAGGTGTAGAATGATTTTCCAATTCATTTTAGTTCTTAAAGATTGTAATTTTTTTCATAATTTATGTATTTTTCAATACTAGGACCATTAAATTTGCTAGATCAGACAAATAAATCTAACCAGTCTAATATCATATGCAAAGTATCAAATAACTCAATAAATTAAAAATACAAGAAATAAAAGAGACAAGAGAGGACAAAGTTTACGTTGTAAAACCCCAGAATGGGGAAGCATCCACATAATCTTTTCTTCTATTCTTAGAGAAAACTCTCCAATATTACAATGCTTGAGCATCCCCACATATGCATAACAACACATAACATATATCTCTCCAATAGGGCTTCCTTCACCTCGATTATATATGGGAGAGGGAAATGATAAAAATTCCCATGATGCATGTGGGATAAACCCTTTCTATAAGATAGTTAGTTATTGAAGAATAACTTAGCCTCATAATCTAATTTTACAAAATGCCTTAGGCATGTACATGACACCACTAGGAAATCATTAACACATTCTAACATTCCACCTTAATGATGACTAGATCGATAGAATCACGATTGAAGGAAGATGTTATTATGCTAACATTCCCCCTTGATGACAACTTCCCACGTCCCTAGTAATTATGAACAAGGAGAAACTCTTCCCCTGTCATGGATTTGGTGAAGATATTTGTAGTTTGTTGTTCAACGTGACAATACTCCAAACAAATGACACCATCAACTACCAAATATCGAATGTAATTAGTATCAAGATCAATTTGTTTTGTCTTGGAGTGATAGACTAGATTGTAAGCAAACTAGATAGCACTATGATTGCCACATCTTAGCTTAGTAGGAGCATTCTAAATCAGTCTGAGCTTAGTAAGAACATGTTAGAGCACATTTCTTCTTTAGTTGCTTCCTTAGCTGCCTTGTACTTTGTTTCACAAGAAGAAAGAGAAAGTTTTCTCAACTTCTTACTAGACCATGAAATTGGACCTGAACCAAGATGAAATATATAGCCTATAGTAGAATTTTTTTCAGTAGTATCTCCTACCCAATCAGAATCGGTGTAACCAAAACAGTGAACCATAAGCCTTGCTTGAATATAAGATACCATAATGTAGAGTTCCTTGAAGATATCTAAGAATTCTCTTAGTTTTTTTCTAGTGGTTGTCATGAGGGTTTTGCATAAACCTGGAGACTAGTATAACAACAAAAGAGAGATAGACTTGCTATATGTCAGATATATCAAACTCTTAACAAGTTGACAATAGAGTGTTGCATCAACAAGAGGAATGTCACAAACAATAATTAATTTTACTCTAGACTGAAATAATGTTGGGGAAGGATTACAATCACTCATATGATACTGATCTCACAAATTCAAATCATACTTAGGCTGAGAAAGCAAGATCCCATCAACCATGTGTCGAAATTGAATATTGAGAAATTAATACAATATGCCTAAGTCTATCATTTCAAAGCAATGCTTAAGATCATTCTTCAATTCCTGGATTAAGGAAGGTTGGCTCCCCGTAAGGATTAGATCATCCACATAAAGAACAACAATGAGAATGTCATCTCCAAAGAATATAACATACAGATTTGGATTAGATCGACACCTCCTGAAACATCTTTGTAAGAAATGAGTATCAATTTTCTCATACAAAGCCCTAGGCACCTCTTTAAGACCATACAAAGGCTTGTTCAATTTGCATACCAACCTTGAATTTTCAGAGGAGATGAAACCAAGTGGTTGTTGTATATAAATTTATTCACGAAGATCACCATTTAAAAAGGAACTCTTTACATCCATTTAGTGAATTTCCCATTGAAAAAATGCAGCAAGAGAAATGATGATTTTGATGGTGTTCATTTTAGCAATAGGAGAAAAAGTTTTAGTGTAATTGATACCTTATTTTTGAAAAACTCCTTTAGAAAATAATTGTTCCTTATGTTTTTAAATATGTCCTTTTGCACTGAACATTGCTTTATAAATCCATTTGCATCCAACAATATTCTTACCAGGAGGAAGTGGGACGAGGTTCCAAGTATTGTTCTTCATCAAAGAGTCATATTCAACAACCATCACTTTCTCCCATTCTAGTTTTCCTTTAGCTTCTAAATATGTGGAGGGATCATCTGTGGCTAACACTTTTTCCATGAGAGAAAAACAAAATATATTCTTTTGAGTGTCAAATGGAATATCAATCTCAGAACCTACATATTTAAGTGTCTTATGAGCCCAAACTAGAAGGGGAAGAGTAGTTGTGGGAAATACTCTAGTATCTCCAGGAAATTCAGGTGGATCACTCGAACCGGTAGGTAATATATGATCTAGGTCTTTCACAACACTTGAGGAAGGAGTAATAGACACAAGATCAATTGAAGATGGAGACAATTGTAAGGAAACATGAGGTTTGACAAACTTAGGTGGTGGAGAGCCTTCATTGAATGATACATCTTGTTGAATGATGACATATTGTTTGGATGGATCAAACAACCTATAAGCCTTAGAATCCTCACTATAACCAATAAATATGCATTTATGAGTTTTGGGCTCCAACTTCTTTTGTTTGTCATCAAGGATATGTGTGCAACATTCACAACTAATTACCTTGAAATTTATAATGTTTAGCGCCTTCCACTCCACTTTTCTTTAGGATTAACCTGCAAAAATTTCTTTAATAGGAACCCTATTCAAAATATGGTTAGAAAAACAAATAACTTCAGCCCAAAATCTTTTCTACAATCCTCCTAAATGTAGTATACATCTAGCCATTTCAACCAAGGTTTTATTTTTCCTTTCTACAAACCCATTGTGTTGGGGTGTGTAAGGATTTGTCCTCTGATGTTGGATTCCTTGCTTGGATAAATATTCTATAAATTCATTCTTAGTGTACTCCACCACATTGTCAGTTATAAGAGTCTTGATACATTTACCATGTTATTTTTCAACGAGGGCTTTAAATTCTTGAAATACACATAAGTTGCACTTTTATGCTTCAAGAAATAAACCCATGTTTTCTTACTGTCAAGAATAAAGTAATGAAATAGACAACACCTGACAATGTGAACCAACTGCATATGTCATTGTGAACCAATTGCAACTGCTCTTAGGCATGCCAGGCTTTATCCTTATCAAACTTTTCCCTGCGATGTTTACCGAGGACACAACCTTCACAAACACCTTTAGTGGAAGAAATTGTAGGAAATCCAAGTACCATTTTAGATAAAATTTTCATTTAACCATAGTTCAAATGAACCAATATTTCATGCCATGAGTTACTTTGTTCATCATCATGTGCAACATAGGAATAAAATGGTTGTTTTTGGGTTGAAGTAAAACCAATGAACTTAAACAAACCTACTTCATGATCAACCAAACCCAATGAAACAATTAGTAAGTTGTTTTTGATATCTTTTAAAAATATCTATTAGGTCATGCTTCAAAGTTATAACATGTTTGACAAGCACTATAAACAAAAAGGAGATTGATGGGCATGCCTTCAGCATGAACAACATCTCCTAGTATACCATTAAATATGCATTTATGAGATTGATCTAGTGCATTGATTTCAACTCTAAGATAGTACAAATTATCAAGTGAAATAACTTTGACATTAACACAATGCAAACCAATTTCAAAATATATTATGATGTTGCGAAAGAGATTCTCTATTAGTATTTGCAAATTAAGACTATTATAATATTAAGATATATAAAATGAATTGATATATATGATGCATTAAAATGAAAAACATGCAATAAAATATAATCATAATTAAGATAAACATAAAATGTTGAAGACATACACTGTTAATATTAGAAAGAAAAAGAGATATGGTATGATGTTAAATGCATTGTGTTAGCACCAAGAGTCACCCTTAGACTGCTAATAGGGTAAGCCCGGTACACATTTGAAAATGAATGATTAAAACTGGTTTTATGCTTGAGTGGATTAGGAATACTGAGTAAGAAAGAGAGAGGGAAACATGATGATTGTATATTAATAATATTCCATTGAGCATGGAGTCAATCACAACAAATCCCTCACACACTATACTCTAACAAATGAGGCAATAATACCAAATACTGAATGAACTAAGATTTTCAGGTCTGAAGAAATAAATGAAAACACAAATGAATATCTTGATCTCACAACAACTTGATTAAAATATTCACCAATAGAAAATCTAATACCATAAATCAATCCTAGTACTAAATTATAGGATCAAACACCATCATGTGAATCAAGAAATTAAAACAAATCATCTACTGCTCATGAATCTGAAACACAAGGATCATTCATACATCAGGTATAAAGACTTTACATTTGAACAGATGAAGGAATAAATAAGCATGAGGAAAAACACAAGTTGGATCTCAAGCATTGTTTCAGATTAAGAAATATAGCATACAAAGAATAAGAGTTTCTACAATATGCCTCAAGACCTCATGACCAAACCCCTTTCAGGATTTTCTTTCCAAACTCCAGGTCTCGAACCCTCCCCTCATTGAAAAATCTTCAATATATAGCCTATCTTTCACCCCCACTCTTAGGAATTCGATATCAATTAGTTACATATGATTCCCCTCATCTTAGGAGTTCGTTGCAAAAGATTACAATAGAAAAAATAACCAACTCTTGATTCCTAGAGTCTTGTCTGGGCTAATTAATGCATGCAACATGTATCAAAACTACATGATCTGATGATGAAAACACTTTTCCCTCCCGTCCACCTGAAGATTTGGGGAAGTTTGCTCTAGTTGGTAGTCGGATGAACATTTATCCAAGTCGATTGTGTAGTTTTGTAGCGCGCCTAGTGGAAATTCACTGCAAAAACTCTGCCTACAACACTTTTGCAGCATGGCAAATTTTGTTGATACGGAACTCTGTAAGAAAACCCATGTGTCAATGCTCCAATCCCAAGCCTGTTCCCATAAGAGAAACTAGTTCAATAAAGCAACCCTTATTCCAATAATAATCACTTACCTCTTCCAAATCATCCACCTATGGAATGATGTTCAACCCACATATTTGAGAAAATATAAACTCCTTAGCATCATTTATAGAATGGGCAGCGTCATTATCTTCTAATGCATGCGAAGATGTTTGACAAACTGAATCGACACCTTCCTGGCAAGATTTTAACTTCTATGATTCTTTGTTTCTTGTCAAAGAACCTTCTATGGGCAAAAATTCTATTGCTTCAATCTAAGATTTGTTTTCCACTCTTCTCCTTGTTGTAAGATTTGATTATATTGCCTTCAAATGTGCTTGGAGTTCTGAGATCGATAGTTTGAAAAAAAGGGAAGTACACAACTATAAAATTGTAGTTCAAATTCGTTAATAAACCTCGAACTCGAGCCTTTGAAGGGATTTGCTTCAATGTTTTCCATGATCAGTATTGGCTTTATTCCCTTGATGATTACACCTGTATGAATAAATTTATTTCAACCACAACTCCTTCGCTTTTGAAGAAAATCTGCATGTTGTCTTCAATACAAGTAGCGATACTTGACTATTCCAATGGCTCAACAATGAAAAGTAGTCACAAAATGGAGTATGCCAGGATAGTCTACTATAATTTGCACATCTCTAAAGCTATCGTCTGACTTACAGAACAAAAAATCTTCCAATGCATTTGTGTTAAGACCCTAAATAGATATACAGATATAATCACCACAAATATTGAATACACAATAGATTCACTGAGCAAGATAGAAGAAACCACACTTCATTATTACCAAACCCTTGAGGTAGGGCAACACCATACAATGGATCCTATTATGGAAGGGATCATCTCCTGTTCACTTGCCTCTTCGAGGGGGCATCCTCCTATTGAGCTACAGTTCACAATACAATATTTCTCTTCATGTCTTATTACATTGCTTGAACCCCTTTATAAAGTGCTACCATCACCTAATAACATTATAGAGGAGGAATATTCTTGAAGTAGAATCTTCTAAGAAGTCCTCTTACATTTATTATATCTAACTACCCCTTTACTATATCTAACTACCATAGTGGGCCTTATTTAATAATATAGTGGACCTAGTCCACCTTACATTGAATGACCTCCACTATTATCATTATGGGCTCTCTGCCCCCCCCAAATACCTCTCTAGCTACCTTACATTCCATCCCCCTTATGAAAGTGTTGTCCTCAACGCTTGATGTACAACCATATACTAGGGTCCCATGGATAAGTGTGGACCATAGTGCTGAAGTAGACTAGAGAAAAAGGGTCCCATTGAGAAATGGAAGCCTCCATGTTGAAGTAGTTCAAATGCCATTGTAAACCAGGGTCCCATTTCCAATTGCTCATGTGAACCGCACATGGAAGATATCGACACCCAATAACCAACTAAAAATGATGCTCTCAATACTGACACATATCATGTGGATCCAAATAAGAATATCCATCCACATAGTGGGAGATGATCAAAGATAAATCTGGAAGGAACAATACCATTGTAGAATATGCAGGTTGGACGTTGGTAACTAGATCTTGATGTGGGACATTGATGTTCTCTACAAAAGGTGGAGTAGAGTCATCAAATAAAATATGGAAGTGGTTGTCATCCCAGAAATGACAACTATCCATATACCAATCATCGCAATTGGCCACAAAATCATACCAAGAATATATTTATTTAGTATAGTCATCCATGATGTCCTCCCTAATAAATCTCTCGTGCATGATATACAATGAATATTGAATACTACGAAAACTATCATTGAGACCATCTGCAAGGTCATGCAATATGTCATGCAATGTACCACACAATTGGGCTTTGAATGATTCAGTAATATGTAGAATTTCTTTGAGGGTTTGAGAAGAAATAACCATATGAGCAACCTATTAAATCTGCAGTCCCACCACCGTCACGAAAAAACCCAAAAAATAGAGCAATAAATTACTGCAGAAAATCGTGGCGTTTTCCGAAAAAACCCTAAAAAACTGTTGAATTTAAAATGCTCATAACTTCACTTCCCGGACTCCATTTTAACTTAATTTTTTTTAATTGAGTGAAATTGTGAGAGGAACTCAGATCTATAATTTGTTTGGGAAAATTTGGCTTGCATCTGCTACAAAAATAAATAAAAAATCGTGTCGTTGTCTGCGGAAAAAACCCTGAAAATTTGCAGATTTTAAAACTTCAATATCTTGACTTCCCAGATTTTGTTTTAGAAGATTGTTTTTTCAACTTGGGTGTTTTTCTGAGACCAATTGTTAATAACCAAAGATTGAATACAAAATCACCACAATAGATATACAAGAACAATATGAAAAATCTCATTTATTACTATCAAACCCTTGAGGTAGGGCAACACAGTACAATGGATCCTATTATGGAACAAATACTCTCATGTTCACTTGCCTCTTCGAGGGGGAATCCTCCTATTTAGCTACCACTCCTAATACAATACTTCTCTTCATATCCCATTACATTTCTTGAACCCCTTTATATAGTGCTACCATCACCTAAGAACATTCTATAGGATGAATATTCTAGAAGTAGAACCTTCTAATAAGTCATCTTACATTTATTATATCTAACTACCCATTTATTATATTTAACTACTATAGTGGGCCTTATTTAATAATATAGTGGACCTAGACCACCTTTCATTGAATTGCCTCCACTATTATCACTATGGGTCCTCTGGGTCCCCCCACTACCTCTCTAGCTATCTTACATTCCATCCCCCTTATGGAAGTGTTGTCCTCAATGCTTGATGTACAACCATATACCAGGGTCCCATGGATAAGTGTGGATCATAGTGCTGAAGTAGACTAGAGAACCAAGGTTCATTGAGAAATGGAAGCCACCATGCTGAAGTAGTCCAACCGCCATTGTAAACCAGGGTCCCATGTCCAATTTCTCATGTGAACCCCACATGAAAGATATCGACACCCAATAACCAACTGAAAATGATGCTCCCAATACTCACACCTATCATGTGGATCCAAATAAGAATATACATCCACATAGTGGGAGATGATCAAAGATGAATCTGGAAGGAACAATACCATTATAGAATATGCAGGTTGGACACTGGTAACTAGCTTCTGATGTGGGACATTGATGTTCTCTACAGAAAGTGGAGTAGAGTCATCAAATAAAATATGGAAGTGGTTGTCATCCCAGAAATGACAACTATCCATATACCAATCATCATGAGAGGCCTCAAAATCATACCAAGCATATATTTCTTGATTATATTCATCCTTGAGGTCCGTCATAAAAAATATCTCTTGCATGCTATCCAATGAATCTTGAATACTACGAAAACTATCATTGAGGCCATCTACAAAGCCATCCAATCTGGCATTCAATGTGTCAAACAATTGAGATTTGAATGCTTCAATAATCTATAGAATTTCTTTGAGGGTTTGAGAAGAAATATCCATCTAAGCACCCTATGAAAATTTATGAACTCTGCAATCCCGCGCCATTATGAAAAAACCCAATAAATTACTATAGAAAATCGCAGCATTTTTCGGAAAAACCCTGAAAAAATGTTAAATTTAAAATGCTCATAACTTCACCTCCCGGACTCCGTTTTAGCTGATTTTGTTTTTTGAAATTGGGTGAAATTGTGAGAGGAACTCATATATGTAATTTGTTTTGGAAAATTCGGCCTCCGGCTGCTACAGAAATAAAAAAATCATGTCGTCGTTTGCAGAAAAAATCCTGAAAATTTGCAGATTTTAAAACTTCAATATATTGACTTCCCGGACTCCGGTTCGAACGATTTTGTTTTTAAACTTGGGTGTTTTTCTGAGAGGAACTTAGATCTACAACCTGTTTCTGCAAATTTTTCATAGAAATATACCGAAAATTTTTGGAATGTCGCGGCCCTCTTTTTTCTTCTCCAAAAACAAAATCTGCAAAAATAAAAATATTTGCCCACAATGTCTGCCAAGGAAAATGCTCTGATACCAATTGTTAAGAACCAAAGACTGAGTACAAAATCACCACAATAGATATACAAGAACAATATGTAAAATCTCATTTATTACTATCAAACCCTTGAGGTAGGGCAACACCGTACAATGGATCCTATTGTGGAAGGGATCCTCTCCTGTTCACTTGCATCTTCGAGGGGGCATCCTCCTATTGAGTTACCACTCCAAATACAATACTTCTCTTCATATCTCATTACATTGCTTGAACCCCTTTATATAGTGCTACCATCACCTAAGAACATTCTAGAGGAGGAATCTTTTAGAAGTAAAACCTTCTAAGAAGTCCTCTTACATTTATTATATCTAACTATCCATTTATTATATCTAACTACCATAGTGGGTCTTATTTAATAATATAGTGGACCTAGTCCACATTACATTGAATGGCCTCCACTATTATCACTATGGGCCCTCTGGACCCCCCCACTACCTCTCTAGCTACCTTACAATCTGTTTGTTTTTCCCCATTTGTCTCAAAACCAAGAAATCCACTAGAGCGTAGTGCAGGAATGCACCCTCTACATAGGCGCAGAAGATCTTCAATACCCTCTTGGCCTCCATTTAGAGCCCACCATGACTCGTGTTTACCAACCTTTGCTTGTAACAAAGGAATTTGATCCTTTGGGATGTATGGTGGTTTGCATGTCATGTACACAAAACTAGGTCGACCATTCAAGGTGCTCAGTCTCTAGTTTTTTGGTGTTTTGATAGTAGGACATATCCCACATACTATCTTCCAGGAAAACATTTGAATTTTATATTGACAGTTATTAATCAATGCTCTTAACGCGTAGTGCAAATGTAGTCTACCCTTGTGGGCTCTCCTCCTCATGGCACCTTTTGCGTTGGTGCTTAGACATATGTGCTTAATGCTTGGCTCACCATGTGATATTGCCCCCAAGCTTTGGGTTTTGCGTTGTTGTGACTTGGAGATTCGGTACTCATTTGAGCAATAAACCCAATATTTTGCAAAAACAAACCAAACCAATTATCCTTTCTAAGGCTAAAGATTAAATATTAAAGCCAAAAAATATAATATAGTATATATTTTTTTGAATTTGTTTTGAAATTTTTGGCTTTAATAGGAAAGAAAGCTCCCAATCAAGACTTTGGATCCTGAAGGCATAGTTTTAAAGTGAGGTCAAGCCTAACATTCTCAATGGAAAACAAGAGCCTTGACTTGTAGAAGAATAAAATATATATGAAATAAGAAATTTAAAGATTTTGAAAAGGCAACATAGTTTTAAAGTGAGGTCAAGCCTAACATTCTCAATGGAAACCAAGAGCCTTGACTTGTAGAAGAATAAAATATATATGAAATAGGCAATTTAAAGATTTTGAAAAGGCAACAAAGTTAGCAAAGTTGACAATTTTTTTTGTAAAGGACCTAAAATTTTCATGTGATAACACATTACATCAAGTTAAATATTGAAGTGCTCTTCAAAATCAATTTTGTTTTTCATATGATTGATATGGAAATATGGAAAAGCTAGAATGTGTGAGTAAAAGAAAAGTGGAAAAAAAGATTAGTCACTATGTAATTTATCTATTATTTATCATATGCATTATATTGCTTTCTTATTATTTACCATCTTCATCCTTTTTTTCCAAATGAAAAATTCGCACAAAAATCATATTATATAATTTATTTTTTTACATCGGCAGAGTATATGATTGCTACTAATCCGTCCACATTGGAACGACAAAAAAAATCACAACAAATTTGAGCATAGTAATCTAAAGTGAAGATGCCTAGACTTAAAGATCAAAGTGAACCAAAATAAAGTACACCCATAACACAGGGAAACAATATAGCAGTCTAACAAAAAAATGTTTGAGAATACTGCCAGAAACCAAACCAAAAGAAAGATTCAGAACCAAATTTAGGAGAAGAAAAACAAGGAATTAAAAGATATCCACATGTAGAGTGGGACCCGTAGTCTCTTCTTCCCAAGTAAAATAAGTAATTCTTCCTTTTGTCGCCGAGAGGGCTTTCTTTGACAATTGATCGGTCTCCCCATTTGCTTCTATGAAGATGTGATGAAAGTAAATACCATTGAAAGTAGGGATCAAATCCTTGATTCTACATTTCCAACCTTCAATATTGATGGTTTGTAGCTTTCCTTTCTGTTCCAGCCAATCAATTATCACCTTTGAGTCCCCCATAACCTGTAAATAATGAAGGTCCAAAAGATTTGATATGGTAAGCGTGGCCCAAGAACCACCAAAAAACTTGTGAATTTGAAGTTTTTATAGTTCCCCCTGTGCCACAATTTGTTCCTCTAGCTACGGTCGCTCCATCAAACGTGGCCAAGGAGTAACCATCCCTCCTCATGATCAGGTTCTGTCTAAACCTCTGCGAAGTCCGATCTGGTATTTTATGTTGAAAGCTCCTAAAAACTTAAATATCACGACCCATGTCAAGGGTAAGTGCCCATCAAAAAGACATTTATTTCTTTCCTTCCATATAAACCAGCGAAGGAGAATCGACAGTCTATTTGAAGCTTGTTTGTCCATTACCCAAGAATCCATACAGTTTGATAAAGAGATACCATCCCATTGTTGATTAAAATGGAGGATGTGTGCACAGTTTGTCCAAACTGATTTTGTAAACATGCATTCGATGAAGAGATGATGGATGTCTTCCGCCTTTTGACAACAAAGACAAGAGTAACTCGGGCCAACCCAACCCATCTTTTGTAACATATCCCAGGTAAGTATTATGTTATGTATAGCCAGCCAGAAAAATAATATTACCTTCAAAGGTAAATTCCATTTCTAGAACTGTCTCTGCCAGCCACGCCTAACCGGGATCTCTTGAAGAGATACAATGGCATCACAACAATTTTTGACTGTTAATTCACATTTTTTGTCTCCACCCGACTAGAGCAGGGCGTCTTCTTCATTTGAATGTAGTGTTACACCTGCTTCATTTTATTCATTTATATAGTTTTCCCAATCATCCGAGAGTAACCCTGTCAGCCCCAGATCAACGCTACTCATCCAAACCTCCAACTCCATAGTCAGATTCTTTGCCACCGTTGCTTGAGCTAGAACACATACCAGTTTTTGATTTAAATGCTTAACTGTTTAATTTAGGAGAAAGGATCTTTCTCCCAAACCGAGAATCTTGTCTCTCCTAATCGTAATTAGATGTCTTGCCCCTGGTCGCCAACTGAGCCAGTGAAGAATGAATGGAATCGTGCGTAAAAGACTTGACCAGATTCTAGAGGCCGAACTTACATGTTGTGAAGGCTTCCTAAGCCAATTGACCAAGGTTGAATTCTGAAAGTATTTTCCAATCACCGCTCGATGCCAAATATTGTCCTGATTTAGGACCCTCCAAAGTGTATTTGTATTTAAGGCGGTATTGAATAAATAAAGGTTCCGCAAACCCCATCCCCCAATCTTTTTTGGTCTGGACAAAGCCTCCCATCTGCACAAATGGTAATGTTGAGTCTCCGAATGGTCGTTCCAAAGAAACTGAAACATCACTTTTCTGATCCTATTTATAACAGAACGAGGCAAGGCTTCCAAGGACATCCAAAAGACAGGTTGAGCTGCAAGAACTGACTTGATCAAGATGAATCTACCTCCCAACGACATCCATCGATTGCACCATAAGCCAACTTTCTTTAATAATCTGGTAATTAACCAATCCCAATCACTAGTGCGTTGTGCCCCAATCTTTAAATGGTATCCTAGATACTTAAAACTGCTTGAAAGATGACTGAAATTATAAGGGAGAATAAGTTTGAACGGATCCAAATCAACCTCCGAGAGTCCATCATAATGTGCTGTGGTCTTTGACTGATTTAATGACACCCCCGAGGCTTTGCAGAATAGGTTAATGAGTCGATCTATTTCCTGTTATTCACTTACACTAGCCTTTGACATAATGATAACATCGTCCACAAAAAGGATATGTAAATTTTTTATCATCCTCGAAACTTTTATACCTCTTACTGATCCTCTCTCCAGGCTATTTTTCAGCAATATGCTAAGACCTTCCATCACTAAATTGAAGAGCAATGGGGAGAGTGGACATTCTTTCCGTACTCCCATGCCACTTCTGAAGAATTCTAAAGCCTCCCCGTTTATCACACCGGGTTGAATTCTGAAACCTCAACATCATTACTTTATCACTATTCACCTTAATTTTCATATAACTTCTAAAGATTTAATACAACCATCCATGGTGTGAACCAACCTAAACCTATTTTAAGAGATAAAATATTTCAAAATGTAAACCTTTCATCAAATTTTACACTATAAAAAGTTGGCATCTTAACAAATTTGATCCCTCAAAATCCAAACCAAAATTACATTAAAAATCTAAGTCCAATTAAAATAAAATAAATCTAAGTCGGTTAATTAAAAATCTAAGTCCAATTAAAATAAATCTAAGTCGGTTAATTAAAAATCTAAGTCTAATTAAAATAAATCTAAGTCGGTTAATTAAAAATCTAAATTTAGAACTAAATCCAAACAATCACATCATTAACTCCACAAATTTACATTTAATATAGTCATGATGTTTTTCCATCCCGATTTCAAGATATGTGGAATTTAAATTATAAATTAAAGCGTCTCAATCATTCTAAATTTCACATAAATGAACCTGCTCGGGTAAAGAAGGGGCATTTCGAGAAATGAACTCGGGACCTCCCGCACCCTAAGCGAGAATCATACCACTAGACCAAATACTGTACCAATAATTAAACTTTACTTAATTGATACAAAACGTTTTGAAACATTTGTTGAATTCATAAATACCATAAAATGTAAATTTAGTTTATCGTCAGAAGTGGGATTTGATCCCACGCCCTCTCTCGAAGACCATAACTTCAGTGTGGCGCCTTAGACCACTCGGCCATCCTGACAAACACGTAATATGATTGGTGGAAAGATGTTTTTTCTCCCATTTTAGTATCATCTGTGAATGACGGGTTGGAATTTTATAAAGCATATTATAGGTAATGAAATCAATAGTACGCAGCTATGTTGAGTATTTCTTCCAGAACTGTAAGTATAGATCTGCCTGTCAAAACTGATCTCCTTCCAGAATTGCTCTCCAACAATTGTATTGAAAGATGAAGATATTGAAAGCCAACCATAATTGTTGTAATATTTAAAAGATGGACACGAAACTTTGATATCAACTGGTGCTGTGGTGTAGTCGGTTATCACGTCAGTCTTACACACTGAAGGTCTCCAGTTCGAACCTGGGCAGCACCATAATGTTGCAATTGATCTCAGTTTTAACGTTTTGTAACTGATCTCTTTTTCTTATGTAACAGGTCGTTTAATTTCTTATTTTCGCAAAACAACTGAACCTTTTTCTGGATGGTCAAGTAGATTTATACCAATATATGAGTTTTTAATTTAAAATCAAGTTTTTTTAATATTTGTTTTTAATTTACAATTGAGTTATGATAAGCTTTATCCTAAAAAAAAAAGTTTATAATTTAAATATTACCCTAACATTTTATTTTCAACAAAA